>JAKSZP010013414.1:0-116419 GCA_022478985.1 Massospora cicadina
CCCACTTACTGGAGCACTTCCAAGCCTGACTCTATGGATATATGAGACCAATACAAAAAGCGCTCATAGAATCATGGTTCCCACTCTGGTTCCTCCACACAGACCCTTTACTTCACACCTGTTCCATAGCATGGGAAGCACCCTCAGAGTAGTGCACCAACCCCCCATACCTGGCAGTTCCGCTGGCAACAGGGGTAACTAGAGTACCCTGGGGTGCCTAATTTTATATTTGTCAATTATTTCCTTAGTTTTACATATATTTGGTAATGTCCGTCCCCTGATTGGCTTGCCTCAGTTAAATAAAAAATACTAAATGGGCAATTAACACAAAGTCAGGCAGTTAAATTGCCCTGACCATGTGTGGGAACCTGGGGAGCCCATCAGAGGTTTCTCTCCCAGCTATGTCCAGTTCTCTACAAGCGCCTATGCAGGGATGACCCCCTTTTATAGTCTTGGTGGGGGTCCCCCAAGGTGCAATAATTTTATCAAATGGGGATTGGCTGAAAGTTATCAAATTGTTACCCCACAAGTATGTCTTGGCCAAAAATAATTTCCCATCTATTGTTCAACCAAAGTGAAGCAAGTTTTCTGAGTTTTGATAGTCTAAATTCCCATATTTCCTAATTTGGACCATCCTAAGCTATTCTGGGTTTATATTGAATTTCTCTTGACCCTTGATACAGTTTAAATACTGAAGGGTCCAACATTGAGAGGGTTTTTTTCCCTTACCCCCACAACACTTAATAAAACTATAAAACCCTACAACTT
Source organism: Massospora cicadina (assembly GCA_022478985.1). Classification (NCBI taxonomy): domain Eukaryota; kingdom Fungi; phylum Entomophthoromycota; class Entomophthoromycetes; order Entomophthorales; family Entomophthoraceae; genus Massospora; species Massospora cicadina. The sequence goes on from JAKSZP010013414.1 coordinate 769, forward strand.
TTTAGTTTTTAGCATCTATTTTAATTTATTAAATTAAGTGGTATAATCCCCTCTTTGTTAGAGTTTAGGCTTTAATGCACCCAAGCGAGCTTATCCTATCCTAAATCCAACACCTTCAGTACAACCCCGTAGTAGTTTATAGGCAGTGTTGAAATTGGCATTTGGTATTTACCCTCTGCTCAATATCCCTTACCATAGCTTCCTACCTGATCTTATTATGAGTACTATGATAGCTTATAAGTTACAACTTTTCTCCACCTTGATCCTAGAGATCTTGGCACCTTAAGGTCCTCAATCTCCTTCTTGAGTTATTTTATACTAAAATATCCAAAGTAATATCTAGTTATGCCCATTATAAATATTAAACTTGCCTTTCACCCTATTAACCTCTGATATGGCATCTCAGGGTAAATTCTTATACTATAATATGAGGTAATATAAATAATTAAACTGCTTTATGGATGTTTTAAAAATTGATTTTCTAATCCTTTACCTCAAGTATTGCTGTATCAGGTTAACTTACCGCAGCTCAGCCAGGTACTTAAAATCTCTAAATGCTGGGTACCAACTATAGATTTTTTGAGGATGCAGGATGATATGCTAAACTATCCTTGCTGCACCCAGTTCACCTTATATCAACTATCATCTGTGGTTAATTTCAAGGCGTAATTTGATTTTTGATAAGGATACCTGTGGATTTGGTTCTTAAAACTATTACATAATCTATCTGTAACCTATAGTTTGGTTCCCATGCCTTAGTATATTTTAAATCTATAATGTTTAATGAGCCTTTTCATCACCCTTAGTCAAAGCCAGACCTGAGTTTGCAATTGATATAGCTTATATGAAGCCCTTAGAAAAGCAGGTCCTGTTTGCAGGATATGTAAATCTTACACAATCCATCCAGTAAAAAGTGTCACCCCACCAATATGGTATCAGAACTAAGCTTTAACTTTAGAGCCTCCCATTATAGAATATTTATAATGGGCATAACTAGACTATTCTATAGTATAAAATCAATTGGTAGGTGATAGGGAAGATTTCTGCCATATAAAAGTTGTACGTTAATCAGGTGAGGTTATATTAATAAATTTTTCATTTTATCATAATAATATAAAATATTGCTCATGGTCGTTTTCCAGTTGTATAGAGTATTTATGCTACGGTTGGTTGAAATTGATTCAGTAGTTTGAGATTGGAATATACCCATAAACTACCACCTAGTGCAAAAAAATATACCCATAAAACAATTGGACCTATTAACCAACCTAAAACCACCAACACCTGGCAAACCCAAACTATTGAATCAACCAATCACTTACTACTTATTATAATAATTAACTTATTTTTTTAGTACTAGATGGTATAATAATTAGCTTATTAATCAGCCAAATGACCGCCAACCGCTTGGAAACTCCATTGAAAGTATCAAATCAAACAAATATCAAACTGTCCAACTATAACAATATACCGATTACCTTTATAAATATATAAAATTTTTACATCTTACATATAAAACTTTCTTTATACTCCATTGAAAGTATCAAATCAAACAAATATCAAACTGTCCAACTATAACAATATACCGATTACCTTTATAAATATATAAAATTTTTACATCTTACATATAAAACTTTCTTTATTTTACTATGAAAGCAAAAAATTTATGGTGGAATATTATAGACAGTAACTGTGCAAAATTACATCAATAGGTCATGTCAGGAAGTGTGTTAAATGAAGGATGCAAGATTCCAGGACAAATAAGATGGTGAGCCAAATCTAGTGCTAAAAAAAGATGGTGAGCCAAATCTAGTGCTAAAAAAAAGATGGTGAGCCAAAAGTATAGCGAGTAAAAATCGGTTCGGGGTTTCGATTTCGTTGGGTGACGAAAAGGTTAAACCTGAACTTACCTTCTAGCAGTCAACCTCGGGGGCGGAGTTTGGATATTTTTTTGTCCAAACGTTTGAAGATAAACTTTAACTTGCCGCCTTTCTATAAACCAAAAAGCTTGTTAAACCTTACGCCCCGTTTAAAACTGAAAAGGCTTAACTTGACACCCTTCCATAAAATTTAGCCATAAGCTTGATGCCCACTCCGGATCTTTCGGTATGGAGCGACCCTTTAGAAATCGAACCCGAACTACCCACCGGGGATACCCCAACGGGAAGCACCGTGTTGGTGGATACTTCAAACCGGTTAAGCGTCCGTAAGCTTGGCGACGCCCCCACCTTCGCCCTCGACCGGGTGCAGTTCGAACTCCCGGCCGAGCTCGTCGCCTTCGCCGTCGCCAACAACTGCCTCGCCATGCTGCTGAAGAGCTGCCACGTCCTCAAGGTCGACCTGCTGCAGGCCCACGATATCCTAGGTACGCCCTTATCTATTGCCTCGGCGGCATTTTCGGCTAACGGGTCAAGATCTGAAGCTGGAGGGCGAGAGCTTGGTCCCAGAGAGGATCTTTAGCGACCCCACCGGCCGCCACCTCTTCGTTACCACCTCCCAACCTCACACCTACTATTACCACTCGCGCCTCGGTAAATTTAAGAGGATCAATAAGCTCAAGGTAGGCAGCAATCGTCACCCATGGTGGTAACCTAAATGGCTGTTATTAGGGCCACCAGGTCATGTCGATCGCCTGGGATAATAGGAGCGCAGCGCAGACCAACACCGGCACCCTACTCGTGGGCACCTCGGCGGGGGTGATATTTGAGATTTACATCGAACCCTCCGAAGACCACTTCAAAAGGGAAGATCGGTGGGTCAAGGCGCTCATCGATCCCCGGCAAACCCCCGTCACTGGGCTTTACTACGCAACGTTCCCGGCCTCGCCCTCCAAAGCTTACCTCCTCATCACCACCCCGACCCGCCTATTTGAGTTCATCGGTAAAACCTTGCCCCGGCGCGCGCGGGGGGCCGACCAGTACGAACCCACGTTTTGCGGGACGTTTTCGTTTGCCGAGTCCAGCCTGGCCTTTTACGAGCTGCTTAGCGGCCTCAATTATTCCGAGGCGCACTACTTCTCGAAGTACTTTGGCCGCGAGAGCGGGAGCGTGGCGTCGAGCTTTGCTTGGTTGACAGGTACGGGCGCGGTTGCCGCTTTGACCTATGACACCTTAAGGTCAGGGCATCTATCACGGGAACCTCGTGTTCGGCTCCCAGAAGCCCGGGGAGACTTTGATCGATAACGGGCAACTGACCCCTTACCCTGGAGGGGAAATCCCGAGCTCGATGGGCATCACGGAATTCCACTTCATCCTGCTTTACCCTAAGCGGCTCAAGGCGGTATGCCGGCTGAACCTTGAAACCGTCTACGACGAGGCTATCCCCGCCCACCTAGGGAGGGCCCAGACGGCGCACCAGCTCACCCAAGACGTCACCCACAACACCTTCTGGGTCCACACCGCCCAAAATATCTATGAGCTCATCCTCACCCGCGAGGATCGGGACGTGTGGAGGTTTTATCTGAACCAGGGACAATATGCGGAGGCTCTGGCCTACGCCAAGGTTCGGGGCTAATAAGTCGATACTAATGTCTGGCTAGACCCCGCCTCAAAAGCACCGCGTGTTGAAGGCGCAGGGGGACCAGTTCTTTGAAACCAGCCGGTACAACCTTGCCGCCACGTTCTACGGGCGGTCGGATGCGCCGCTCGAGGAGACGGCCCTGAAGTTCATCGGCAAGGGCGAGAAGGACGCCCTCCGGAGCTTCCTGCTGCAACGGCTCGAGAAGCTGAGCCGGAAGGTATGGCATGTGGCGTTGTTGACGCGTGTAGGATGTGATGCAAACCGTGCTACTTGGGACTTGGTTGGTTGAGCTGTACTTGAGCCGGATCAACGAGATGGAGGACTCGGCTGCCAACGCCGCTAAGGCGGAAAAGGGTGCTGGCGAAAAGCGCAGGCTGCCAAACAACGGAGCTGACGAGGTGCCCGAGGCGGGCTGCGAATCGGCGGGGGGCAGTCAGCACTACGTTGAGGAATCCCACCTGCTTATTGAAGAGTTCCGGCGGTTCCTTGACCACAACAAGGCCGTACTGGATCACAAGACCACCTACTACCTGATGAATAGCCACGGCCGCGCGTCGGAGCTCCTCTACTTTGCCGAAATCACCCGGGATCACACCCGCGTCATCGGCCACCACATCCAACTTCATCGCTTTGATCTGGCTCTAGCTGCTCTGAGCAAGCAGGTAGTTGGCCGGGTTAGGCTGACCCCCCTAGGAGGATCCCGAGCTGTTCTACAAGTTTGCTCCCAGCCTGATGGAGCACGCCCCCGAGGATTTGGTTAGCCTGCTGATGCGCAGTACGCAGCTGGACGCGAAACGTCTGATCCCCGCCCTTCTCAAGTACAAGCATGGCGACGGCGTGCATCAGGCCATCCGCTACCTCCAGTTTGTCGTTCAAAAGCTTAGGTGTACGGATCCTCCGGTCCACAACCTGTTGCTCTCGCTTTACGCCTCCCAGCTCGACGATAGCGAGGCCCATCTGCTCCAGTTCCTGGCTTCCGAGGTTTGTTGGGGCCTCGGTTGCTACTGACCAGTAGGCCCACGGCCGGCACTACAGCCTCGACTACGCCTTGCGGCTCTGTCTTCAGTACAACCGCGTCCATGCCGCCGTGCTGATTTATGGGTTCCTTGGGCTCTACGAGGCGGCGGTTGAGGCGGCTCTTAAACACGGCGACCTGGAGTTGGCCAAAATCAACGCCGACAAGGCTGACGACAACCCCGAGTTGCGCAGATCGCTCTGGCTCCGCGTCGCGCGCCACGTCGTCGACCAGGGTGACACCCGAGGGTAACCGCGCCCAGTATCCGTTAACGGCACCAGTGCCATCGCCCTCCTCCAGCAGTGTGAGCTACTGAAGGTCGAGGACCTGCTGCCCCTCTTCCCCGACTTTGTTTTGATCGATGACTTCAAGGTGAGCCGTTTGGCAGTAGTTAACGCGCGTAGGAGGAGATCTGCTCTGCGCTTGAGGATTACCACCAGCAGATCGAGGAGATCAAGCTCGAGATGGAGTTGGCGACGCGCTCCACGGATCGGCTCCGGCAGAGCATCGCCGGCCAGAAGTCGAGGTACCGCTTAGCTCATGCTTACGTTAGGTTGGTTATGCTCGCCCCCGGGGAGCGGTGCGCCGTCTGCGATCTCCCCGCCCTGACGCGCCAGTTCTACATCTTCCCGTGCCAGCACGCCTTCCACGCCGACTGCCTCGCCAAGGAGGTGCATTAACTTTAACCACTAATGGTTAGGTCGCCGCCCACGCCAAACCCTCGGAGGCCCAGCGGCTGGCCGATCTGCAGAGGCAGCTGGCCCAGGAAATTGCGCGATACCGGTCCGCCGCCAACGTGGCCGATCCCTCCAACCTCCCAACTCGCCCCGCCAAGGCGAAGATCGAGCAGCTGAAGGTGAATAAAAAGCCAAATAAGCTCATCCCTTAGGGGGACCTTGACGCCTTGGTGGCCGCCGAGTGTTGCCTCTGCGGCGACCTGATGATCAGGTCGGTTGAGGAGCCCTTCATCGCCGAGTCGGACTTTGAAGCCGCCATCTCGTGGTTGATCTACCAGGAGCCGGCCACCCTAACTTAGCTTATCGATGAATCCTGGCGCGTTTGAAGGTTTAGCTGGGCCTTACACAATAAACTCTCGCCAGGTGGATGGATCCCAACATCAGTTTTGCGATGGTCGGTTGTATCCTATAAGCTGCAAGGGTCCCTAATAGAGGTTGGCACCCGAACCGCTTCAAAGGTTTACAATCACATACCTTGCCAACTAACGGAATCCGGCTAACCTTAAACCTCAAACGTAACCCCAAGGTGGCTCGGTTTGGCCCAGTACACCGTATCTCACCCTGGCTTCGCTGAATCCGAGCGGTGGGTTTGAGGTAGAGGTGGGTAGAATGATGGGTCACTTGGAGCCAACTGAATTTAGATTATCGACTATCCCCTACCACGGTTTACCTAAAAGCTTAAAATGGCTCAAACCGAGTTGGGTACCTTGGTATGACCTTACCTACCAGCTAGCCTAACATCTAGATGGTGGTTTATATGCTCGAGCCACACTTACTTGTGATGTTAAGGGTAATTTCCAACTTTTAGATGGTTTGGTATGCTTGGGCCACTCTTAATGTGTCATTACGTGGTTTGAATGTAGGCTCTAGTGAGAAGTTTGTTGAAACCTTATTACCATATACTAAAAGATTTAACCTTTAAGCACTATACCCAAAACAAAGTGGTGTATTGGGAAATGAAAAGTGACACTATTAATTGAGATTGCTGCGGTATCAATTAAAACATCATTTCTAAGTTTAAGAAGTATGTTGTGTAATGGAAGTTGTGAGACTATCCTGATGCCTTGGATGTCAAGTTTATTTTAATTTATTGTGGGGAAGGCTGACCAGGGGATGGACACTTCCAATAAGACATGAAGTAAACGAAATGTAGTAACCGGGGGGGCACCCCAGAGAAGCTAATGCTATCTCCTGTTGCCAGCGGGAATGCCACTATTGGGAGGAGGGGGAACGTGTAAAGGGGCCAGAACCACGATTGAGCACGTGTGGAGGAAGGGGTCAGAGTTGATAAACCAAACTGGGAACCAGGAGGAGACCAACTGATGGCAACGCGGTGGGAGGTATCCAAACAACCACACTTGAAAGTGGTCCACTAAGTGGGACCGGAACCGGTGGACAGCTTCTGGGAGGGTGGGGGTGGAGCCCGCAATGGCATCCAAGACAATCGTGTGGATAGTCCACATGGCGATTGTAACCACCAGAGCATGGAGGGAGGGTGGAAGGGGGAGGCCATTGATAAAGCAAACATATCTCTTGACAGACTGAAGGGATATGTTTGATCCTGGCAAAGCAGATGTTGCACCTCATGCCATATCGCTTTAGAGGTAGGGCACTTCTCCAGGTGGTGAAACAGCGTTCCATACTGGCCACACAATGCAGGACGAGTGTAAAGCGTTAGAGTGCTCAGCAGTACAGTACACCCGCCTCAAGCAGCGCCACACATGGGAATGGATATGAGGCAGCAGAAGAGGGTGGTGGGCATATTTCCAAATTTGTCTTCAAGGTATCAAGGGAATATGAAATGTTCATCATGTCCAGGTAGTCCACCCTGGATAGGACATGGGGCCTTGTGGGTATCAAGCCATCCAGAATGGGTAGCCCATGTACCTCCTGTGTGAACTGAGGAGAGGGGCGCCCCCTCTGAGCAGTGTGTCCACAAATACAAATTCTCCACTCAGTGCTCTGCATGGAGAGGAGGATTCGTTTGAAGTGGGGTACAGTTCCATGGGGACCTGCGGCCAAAGGGTGGGAAGCCAGATACTTCATCAACGAGTGAAGGTGCAACAGATTGGGAAGGCCCAGGGTGCAGGAGAAGTTAAAGCAGGTTGCGCGGGACCAGTGTTGGGTTGGGAGTGTAGGGATGGTAACAGCTGTGATCCAGGTGCCCAGGATCTTAGCAGCATGGGCCTCAAAGTCAAGCAGTCCCATGCCACCACTATGGCGAGGGCCAAATATGACCTCAAGTCACACTGGCAGTGTGCGGCCTGACCAAAGCCACCCTTGCAGAAGGGCATACAGTGTTTTGAAGAAACCTGGGGAGAAGGCGATGGTGTGGGCCCCTAACCAAACTTTGGAGAGGAGCATAGAGTTGGCTAGTACAACCCTGCCAGCAAGTGAAGTAGGATGGGCTCTGAGGGAGGCAATGCGCTTCATCACGTTGTCCAGAATATGGCTTTCCATCACTGTTGAGGCATACCCACCTGCTTTAACCACACCCCCAAATGGCGGACTGGCCCAACGGTAGGGCGCGGCACAAAGGGGATCACAAGTGGGGCAGTGTGGGTTGGGCAGGGTAAGCAATCGCGTGTGCTAGCAGATGAGGTGGGCTGGAAACAGGGCGCGGAGGCCCAGCGGGTTCAATACTAACCAAGGAGGATGATTTCAGTTTTGGAGGCGTTTAGTGAGCATTACTTACCTGGGAGTAAACCTGGATAAGAGCTTCAAGCGCGCGTGCATCCTGATTGTTAGATACCCTGACCACACAATCATCAGCAAATGCCAACATCTTGACTGGGGCTTGGCCTTGCACATGGACCCCAGTAAGGTGGGCATTTACATTCCAAAGAAGTGGGTCAAGGCTGAAGTTATATAAGAGTGGGCTAAGGGGGTCCCCTTGGCATAGGCCCCTTTGAGGGCGGACTACATCCGTGAGAAAGCCCGGGACATGCACTGCCGTTGTAGCTGATTCCATCAGCAGCATCACCCAACTGATGAAATGAGGAGGTAGGCGGAATTGGTGGAGGCAAGCCCTGAGGTATTCCCAGTTTACTCTACTATAGGCCTTCTGTTGGTCTAAAAATACAAGTACACCAGAGGCCGTGGATTGACAAGCGTTGGCCACAGTGTGCACGTTGTCCCAAATTGACCTTCTGGGTATGAAACTAATTTGTTCTGGGGAGATGGTAGCAGAGGCAACAATCCTTAGATGGTTAGCCATGATTTTAGTCAAAATTTTTGAAGCACTTCTTATAGAACTCATAAGGAATGCTATCAGGGCCTGGGCATTTCTGATTTGGTGCACCGCAGATGGCTGACCAGAGTTCATTCGGAGTAATCAAATTCATTAACTCTGGGAATCAGGGAATGGTGCAGGTGTGTGCATTATCAAGAAAAATTCGCCATTTCAGCTGGTGGAATCAGGTTGGTTTGGTACAATTCAGAGTAAGTTTTATATCTCAATCGCCACATCGGCCAGCATATCCACTATGTAATTGTCTGGCCTTCACACCTGTGTGCAGGCCACATTCTGGTGTGGTGTGAAGAACTTTTGAAAAAGTAGGAGGAGCACGTGTCACCCACTGTGATGTGTTTAGCTTTGTACTTAACACAAACCCAATGTTTGTGTTGCTGCTCAAGCGCGTTGAGGTGGGCGGCCACTTCCACCCATTTGTGACCCCAAGCAGGGCTGTAGCCCGTGGCTGAAACATTAGACTCCAGGTGGGCCAGCTCCACCAGAACGTGCGAGATGACTGCCGAGATGGAGCGTAAATGTTGGGAGGAGAGGTGGTGAGCCTGGCAGATTGTGTCCACCTTGAAGGCAGACCAGGTGGAAATTGGATCAGCGCAAAATGGTGTGATAAACTCCTGTGCCAATGTCACAGATTCCATCCATGTGGAAAATCTTGGCAACACAAGTTTGGTCAGGTGAAGTTTGCACCATATTGGAGTCTGAGCTACTGGGTCAGGTAGGTGGAAGGTTATCAAAACCAGCCTGTGATCAGAAAAATTGATTTTTGTCATGTGAAAATGGGAAATTTGGGTACAAAATTTCAATGGCGCAAGGATAAGGTTGATGCGGGACATGGACCATAACTGGCCGTTGTGGATGTGTGGGTGCAACATGTTTTTGAGCAGCAGAGCATGATGTGGCAGCGTGTCAAACAACCCTAGGGTGGCCTTGAGGACGTGTAGTTCTATGTGACTCTGGCGGGGAAGATGAGGAAGGCCAGCGGTCAGTAGATGGGTTCAACCAACAGTTCATGTCACCAACTACAAAAGGGTCAGGGGTAATGGAAGGGATTTGACCAACGAGAAAAATTCCTGACATTCTCATGCACAGGTTGGGGCATAAATGTTGACAATAGCATGTATCACGTCAGCCCACGAAAATTTGACAATGAGGACTCAGCCATTAAGGAAGGATTCAGATAACACAGATTTGAAAAAATTGTTTTTTGAATAAGCACCCCACAGTGCTTGGATCAGAACGACAGGGTGGGGAGGAGCATGGTTTTCCATGTATCCTCAGAACTGCGTGGACAGTGGGACTCCTGGATGGCCAGGATATCCACGGGTAAATTATTTTGTAAAAAACTCAGTTTCCTAGCCTGGGACAGCGAGGCCTTGAGTCTGGCAATGTTCAACATCCCTAAAGTAAAGGCTCCCCCCATCACACCTTAGGTGTGAGGGGAAGGGCACCTGAGCCCTTCAGCCATCTCTTGGTCATCATGGCGCTTTTCAGCACCTCAGGTGTGTGCAGCAACGTAGTCAGAAGAATGGTTAACTTTAGCAGTCAGGTTTGCATTGGATTTTGCCTTCACTTTTTGTTTCCCCACTACAGAACAAGATTTTTGTGGTGCATACATTTTCGATGCACCAACACTTGATTTATAATTTTTGGCAGGGAGGTTGGAGACTGAATTTTTTCCAATCGAGGCTTGGGTGCATTGGTCATGTGAAATTGACTCACCCATTGGGACTTCATTTTGGGCGGCCCAATTGGCTTTGGCATCCAAACTGATTGGTCAAGAGATTCCCAAGCTGCTTCTGCCACAAAAGTCTCAATGTCCTCCTGGCGTTGGGAGGGCGGGATAGCGGAGGCGACCTTGGCCGCCTCCTTGACCGCCACCTTGTGGGCCTGTTTGGCCTTCTTCTGCTCCTGAGGGGATATAGGGTGCACTACTAAGTAGCAACCTTGTGCTCCCCACATGAAGGCCTCCTTTGTATTGGTGGTTGGTTCATAGTGGATCTCCCTGGTGTTCATAGCTGCCAAGGGATGCTTTTGGCATGTGATGTCTTGCTTGGAGGGGCAGGTGTGTGCCTTGTGGCTGAACGCATCACAATGGGTGCAGATGGGAGGCGCGCTGTCCATGGTGACCTGGAAAGGGTGGGTGGCATGCCCCTCAATATTGACAAAAGAAGAGTTTGGGATTTGGTTTAGATCCTGCGCTATCCCCTCGGCTGGGGTTAGGACTGCAATTGCTTTGCTGGTGCACAGGTGTGGTATCAGCGTAAAGCGTTGCATTTTGAAGGATTGTGTTTCTCCATATATGGTGAGCTCAGCCTTCAGGTGTTTTTCTAGAATGGCGCGTTTGACCGTAGTGGGCAGAAAGTTGATAGTAAGAAAAATTTGGTTGGATTTTGTCCATCTGGTGCGCTTAGTTTTGATGACCCACTGCCCATCGGGGAGGTCTATCACAACGTGCACTGTAGCAGCTTCATCTGCTGCTTCCTTGCTCTCAAAACCAAGATCCAGCCAACCACGTGACATGGATTGAGGTGCGATGTACACCGCACTCAGGAAATGAATGTGTACATCCTCACAAAACTTTTCCCATAGTGCCATTTGCTAAATATCCAGGAACACCCATACTCCATGTTCCACCAATGAGAGTGGTTGAGAGTGCGGCGTATTGATGTACTGGTTGCATCGCGCCTGCCAAGCTAAAATTTCTGGGGAAATGGTTACCATCAGTTTTTTGTTATTTTCTATTCTACCAGATTCACCAGGGCGTTTGCAAACTGTGGATGTTATGGGGCCACCACCTGTGCCCTTTACCTTAATTGCCCAACTGTCCATAACATGGGCGCAAACTAATCTCCTTGGTGAGATTATCAAACTAAAATCAGACTTGAATTGAATTTTGTTGCAAAAGTGATTGCAACGAGAGAGAAAAGTTTGCCTTGGAGGTCAAGTTAAATTAACTTGCCCTATGTGAGGTGAGCAGTAGAGCTTGTTAACTCTAATATTAGGGGAATCAGACTTAAACTTAGGTGAGGTGTAGAGTTGGCTACTTATAATGTAGGGGTTCTCAACTTTAGACCTGGGTGAGGTGTAGAGCTAGTTATATCAAGTTTAAGGGTCCTTAACTTTTAGCCTAGGTGAGATTTAGAGCTGGCTAACTCTAATAAAGGTTCTTCTTTTTAAATCTAGGTAAGTTGTAAAGCTTATTACCTTTAATATAGGGGTTTTCAACATTAGACCTGGTTGAAGTCTAGCTAATTTCCTCTGATATAGGTGTCCTGTCACTAAAATCATTCCATAGCTGATATTCTTGCCTCTTAAGTTGCTTTGTGATCATTTTTAGGGTGCTAAACAGACAACCCTTATACCAGCTAGCTTTATTTTATTGTCTTTAGGTGACTTGCAAACACTTTGGTGTGAGGGTCAAGGTTTGTAAACCTTACCCTTCACATTCTGATGTTAGTCCACACTTTGATGGTTTTTGAGTGGGTAAACTATCAATAAAGTTGATCCAGTGACAAAAACCCACTTTAATTTGGTAAAGTGTAAGGGAACCTGATAATCTCTGATAAGTTATTTTTATGTATAGGTTAATTGACATTAGCTTAAACTTGCTTTAAGGCTATCCTTATCATATATGTTTACTTATGGAACCCATCTGTCATGGATACCACCCCATAGGTAGACTCCTTTTCCAGTGGTAAACATGCCCCTGGAATATCAAATAGTTAAAAATAATAATAATAATAATAATATATCTGAGTATGCCAAAAAACTCTTTAAGGACACTTATTACTAAGGACCACCTACAGGTGACCTTGGACAACCCACTGGTCACGTTATATTTTTTGTGTTTATTCAAAGTTTTGAATTGGCTAACCAAATTTTGATATTAAATATAAAGATCAAGTTGATCTGAATGCTAAAGCTTTAACTGTGATACCCAAACCAAAATAGGAACCCACAAGAATCCGATGTTAGCCACTTTTGAAAGGCATCTGGCTGAATTGCTACAGGTTATTGCCCCTAACTACCACATTCCTAGATTTTTTAACAGATACACATAGAAGATTCAAACGTAAATAAGACAAAAAATTAACAAATCCTTAATAAAAGTGATATATCTGGATAGGCTTGGCTGTGCTATAAAAATTCCCAGATCCTAATATAAATTTTAAGTTTTCTATTATCTAATTTCTAGTTTTTTTTTCTGCTTGGAGTAACTTTCAAGAGATTTAAATTAAAAGAAAGTAAAAAAGATCCTAACTAGCCTATGCCAACCTCCACCATTCACTCCCTGATGACCTCAGATTCTCCCCCAGCTGCTCCTGTGTGGGGCAGCGGAGAACCCCCACCTAGAGTTTTCCATCCAACAGGAAAATGTGTTTGGACTGGATTGTCCAGTCCCAATAATACATCAGGTTGGTTCATTCCATCTAAGGATCTCGCCATCAACCTGGCACGTGCCCAGCCAGTGCCTTGCAGCCCACTCATTCTCCCCCAATCCCAGCTGCATTTTGGCCTTTGGGTCAAATATGGGAAATTATTCCCATATGCAAAAAAGCCATTATTGACATGGCCTAGGCAGTGATACTGCCAGCTGGATTTATTGATTTCCACCCCCATAAGGGGTATTACAATCTCAGCTTCACCTGCAAAGCTGACGCTGCCACTGCATCCACTGTTCCCCTGGTTTTCCAGGGCACCCCTATCCTCACAAAGTGCACCTGGCTCCCCACTGACACCACTATGGTGGTTCAGTTTGCAGGGTTGCCCACTCACCTTCCCCCTGCGGTGCTCCATCAGGAGCTGATGATAGGCTTGGCCAAATACAGCTTCAACCCCATCATTCAGTTTATGGTCACCAATGGGGCAACTTGTCTTTCTGGGCCTTGGGCATTTGCAACAATAAGCTCAAATTAAACAATTGCTTTGTCAATTTCCCCCACATCATCATTATCTCTGCCCCCAACCACCCATTCTGGGCCTGGGTCAAGGGTGGGTGGACTATCTGTCCATCTTGCTTCAAGTTAAATCACTCAAAGCATAAATGCCCCTATCTTGCTGCATCTTCCAGACCTGTGTTGCCTCCATCTGGGCCTCAAAACGCCACACACCACACTGCCTTTCTGATATGGGGTAAATTCTTCCCTCCTACCCCAAAGCCTGTAGCTGATGCAGCACCCGCAGCTGCCAATCAGGACTTCCGCAGTCCAGTTCCACATGCACTTCAACCAAACAGGAGACAGCCTGGATAACGGTTTGATCCCACGTTATTCCTCAATTGACAGACACAGCCCATAGATACACCAATCCCAATTTTTAATATGATTTGAATCCTTGGACTTCTTGGATGAAACTGATGAAATGGGCAATGCAATTGTAGACTCAAATACCCAAATTGAAGAATTTATACAGGTACAACACCCCATTCAGATCACTTGGCGTTTGCACACCCCTGACAGAATGCCACTGTGTTCTGCTCTGACCACCAGCTCATTGTTGCTGCAGCGGAAATCCTAGATAACACCAACATCTGTGAAATGACTGATTTTTCAGTAGAAATACTTGGCAAGGGTCTCCCTCATCCCATTATGGATCTGACCTTACTCCTGCAGGGCAGACGTAACATCATAAACCTCCACAAACAAGCAAAGTCCACCATCAAGAAAGTTGCTACCACTTCACAGGCCAAGACAAAAACCACTCGCACCACTGCAGCTTTGTTATAGCTTTTTTCCATCCGCCTTAATGCGGAAGACTGTTTTTCCAAACACCTAGGTGAAATTTTTGATGCAGGTAATTTTGGCGACCAGCTGGAATCAGCTAACTCGCTCCCCATGTTGCTGATCACCCCACACCATTGATCTCCGCCTTGGCCCGCACATTTGCCTTTTATATGAAATCTGATACTGAGGATAAACCTAATCCCCCTTCCCCTTCCGCCATGATGGGATGAGCAACTTGTCACTTTTCCACCTGGTTGGTTGTATTCTCATTTGGTTGTGTTTCACCTTCTCTTTTTGGGAAGTTGATCACTCCATTCAAGTAGGTCAGTTTATAAATTTTTTTAGCTCTTTGAGCTTTGGTAATGTACATTCCCTGGTTGGCTTGCCTCAGTTAAATAATTATTAGTTAATTTCTAACTAGTTGACATAGTTATAATTTCAAATTGAAACTGCTAAATTTTACTTTTGAAAATTACAATCACCTGAAAATTTAGCCTTGTTGAATCAAAACGAAGATGGTGGTAAAATCCACTGAGAGCTCGTCTGATGCATCAGAATTAATTAAAACAAACCCCAAATCGCAGAACCCTCAGTCGCCAACATGTGTGTCAACCCATACTACCCACTCCCAAACTTTAGCTGCAAAAGCAGATGCAAAACCAGATTTATCATTACAAGGCAGAATCACAAATGATCCTGCCATTTTACAGCCTACCTCAGTTACCTCTGGGTTGACTGAGGGTAAAAAATCGGTGCACCCCACCCTTTAGGCACATTTAGTGAATTAACCAAGGTAACAGGAGGTATTACCACTCCCAATACTGCTCATGGGGTTCAGGCGGCTTTGAAGACCACCACCGCTTTTAAAATCAACCAAGATGGCCAAAATGAATTGATAGTAATTGTTGGATCAGCTGGTCATCATTTACACAATTTGGAAAGCAACCAACATGCCCAAACTGAATTAATGGTAGGTGTCAAATCAGTTGGCTGTCATTTTCATGATTTGAAAGGCAATCAACACACCCAAACTGAATTAGCATTGAGTATCAGATCAGTTTATGGTAAGTTTCATCAAAATTAAAATCAAAATCAAATTGGATTGGAACAAACCAAATAGCCAATCTGACCATGGAAAAATACCAGACAGCAACAGCTGATGGTCAGATGAAGGCTGGAGGGATAGATTTAGTATGAAGATGAACCTGAATCCACCAATCAATTGGCAGGAAGTAATTCCAAGATAGGTAAGACAACCCAACATGGAAAAAGTTGAGTACCAACTGGGAAGGCCCAGCAGGTGCCAGCGCGTAAACCCAAAGGGATGTCAGCACCTCAATCTGTGGGCCTGCCCCATAGAGGATCAGCTAAATTAAATTTAAATTGGAATATAAACAAAAATAAGCGAGTTAAGGATGCATCAGGTTCATGGCAGAAAAAGCTAGTGCCTGCACCAACTACCATTGAACCTCGTGAAGCTGCTTTTGTGACTGAAGTGAGGAAGAGATGGGAAGAAACTTGCTCACAACGTGCAATCCCTAGGTCCTCTCTGGCTCATGCAGTTAGAGTGTACTATGGCATAACCATGTCAAATTTTATAAAAGATATTATTTTACCTATTTTTAAGAAATAGTAAGAGACTTTCAGTTGAAACCACAATTTATGAAGTAGTGGAAAGCCACTATATTGATGTAGGGTTTACAACTGCAGCAGATGCAGACCGGGCAGCTTCTACTAAAATAGAGATTCCACATGGATCTCTTTGTGTAACTAGAACGCAATATAACTTGGAGAAAATTTTTTGGGTAACTTTTTATAATCTCCCAACTACATTGGACTCAGAATTTTAAAGCTTTCCCTGCATCAGGGTTTGATAGAATTTGGGTCTGTTCTAACAGTAGACCTTTGTGCACCAGCCTACTATGCCCTAACTCAACGGGCTCATATTGCTAGAGCATCATTTATCCCAAACACTATGGTGGCCCATAACTTGGAGGTTATTCCACATGTGGCAGTCATTGGATCAAGTTCAGAAATCTTCTTTGTTAATCCTGACCAGGCGCGATCACACTACTCATGGTGTGATGCTTTAGGCCATCTATATATTAGTTGCACTTCTCAAAAAACAAGCTCTCTCATCCAGCAGCCAAGTCCCTGTGACAAGTAACAAATGCTCCCAAACAGCAGCAGCGGTGATCCTGCAACCTACCCATTGGGTACTGGTACAGGATCTAACCCCTGTTGCGTTTTGGGTGGCAGTTGAGCAGGCACAGCCATTAGCACAACTTTACTCCTTTATAATGAAAACCCCCTGCCAGTTGGTACCTCTTCTAAGTTTCCAGACCCTTCACCAGCGCAAAATAAACGAAAATCTGCTTCACATAAAGCGAACCCAGAGGAAGCTAGTCCAGGGGCGGCAACTAAAACTAATTTGGTACCATAGGGAACTCAGAGAGCGGAGCAGGTATAAAGTACCCCAAGTAGAGGTGGAGACTCAAGGTCATCATCCCCACCACCGTCTAATGAAATTGCAACTCAATCTTCATTCTCTGTATTGAAGGTGAACATGGACTTTGATACTTCAGAGGATGCCAAAATGGAGAAATCCATGGAGTGCCCTCAGGATACTACCATGTAGAGTAGTGGGGTAGTATCCTGGGATGGCTTACAGGCTCCTCAGGCCCTTCAGCTCACATATAATCACCCTCCTCATCCCGTTGTGATCTGCTCAGATTTCCACTAAAAGTCAGGCTCAAGGACTTAAAATGAGCAGCCTTACAGATGCAGGTTTAATATCTGGTAAGCCCCCGGGATATGGAGGGGGACAAATATGAGGCCCCAAAGGGGCACCTTGACACTGCAGTCCATTAACTTTAATGAGCTGCAGGATTACAAGTGGAGAGTCCGCCTTCTCTGCAACTTCTGGTTGAATTGTGTGGATATCGCAGCTGTCCAGGAGCCCCATGTCCTCCCTCTGAAATAGAAGCATGGAATGACCAATTTGGAGGTAACTCTTGTTGGACAAACTATGTAGGCCTTATTTTCCTCAACTTTTGGGTGAAAACCCACCAATTTTCATGATAACTTGGTGATCTCCTTCTTTTGGCTAAATTATCTACCTCTGAGTTTTCCTTCTTTGCTGCAAGCATATACCTGCCAAATGCAGGCCTGGAGCAGGACTTGCCTTTTGAGGAACTTGCTCTACTTCAACTCTCACGCAATACAGTGCTTATGGATGATTTTAATATAATATCAAGTCAGGTACAAGACACATTTCCTCCTGCAACACAAGACAGATGAGGTACTGCTCGGCTTCAGGATTTCCTCAGGTCAAGTGGATTCACAGATGCCCTTCCCCATCAGCGTCTGGCCTTGGCTGTATATCTCAGATCCAAGGTTCAGGCCGGTAATTCATATCAGCTTCAAGGATTGATATGGCCCTAGTTGTCCCCTTGCTGGTGTTGAGTTTCCTCTCCCATAACCCAATATAACACTATAAGTGACCACAGATCCCTCATAGTGATCTTGACAATAATCCTCGGACCATCAAGGAGGTTTTGGCCAAGGATTGCTCCAGGGCTCATGAATAATCACTTTTCAAAGGAGAAGATAATTGCGGTCATTTGTGAGCCAGAAAACCTAGACTCTCCTATTTGCAAACTTTGCAAGAAATATGGGAAGATAAAAAAGCATGGATTTTAAAGGTAGCATAAAACTGTGCTAAGGCTCAAATGATGGCAGCTCAGGCTAGATTCAGATGGGCTGAAGCTAGAATAAGTCACCTTTGAAAGGAGTTGCTGACCTATGTCTTCCTCTCAATGGTTGGAGGCGTGGGAAGTGGCTCAAGAGATATATCAGTGGGAACTTGCTGAACAAGAAAAATGGGCAGCAAACTTCACATCATCGCGTTACTATACCCAGTGGGAACGCCCCACCTGTTTCTTCTACCAGAAACAAAAAGCTCGCTTGAAGGATCAGGAGATGGCAACTCTTAGGGTGGGGACCACCATCACCACAAACAAGGAGGAGATCACCAGTGAGATACATTGTTACTATTCAGCCTTCTTCAAGGCTTCCTGGGTGAACTCAGCGGAAGTTCAGGAATTCATTAGAGGGGCTCCGGAACCACTTGTTAATTTCTCAGCAGATGCTGAACTTCTTGCACCAATCACGCAGCAAGAAGAAATGGACATCTTACTCCACAGCCCGCGCCTGAAGGCCCCAAGTCCAGATGGTATTCCATTTGAAGTGTATTTAGTGGATCCCGTCACAGTTACAAAGGCCCTCCAGCCCCTCTTCTCAACCCTCTTGGCAGAAAAGGGGGAGTACTTACTGACTTGAGAGGATCAATTATGACCCTTATCCATAAGAAAGCAAGCTGTGAGGACCTTGCAAACTGGCGACCAATATCACTATTGAACACAGACCACAAGCTATTTACTAAACTTCTAGCAAACCGCATGACTAAGTGGGCAGCACCACGCCTCAACCCAGCTCAGAATGGCTTTATCCCAGGGAGATTGCTTTGGAACAATTACAATGAGCCTCTGGGAACCCTGTCAGTTAACTCATCTTAAACGCATGGTTTTGTGGAGCTTCTGGATATGGAAAAAGCATATGATCAGGTGAATTGGAAGTATCTTGACGCCTCCCTAAAACGTCTCCACATCCCACCACAAGCTAGGACATGGCTATCAGCGCTTTACGCCCAGCTTCACACTAAGGTATTGTCCCCAATGGGCTTTACAGCAGCGGTGATGGTTGAACAGGGTCTCCGGCAAGGGGATCCACTGAGCCCAATCTTGTTCAACATAGCTTTGGATCCTCTTCTGGCCCTACTCATGGAACGACTTGGTGGGTATCCAGGTTCCTGGGAAACCCCCACCTGCACCATAGCCTTTGCTGATGACACAGCAGTGGAAGTTGGATGTAAAAGGACCTAGACCTGGCCATGGAGGCCCTGGATCGCTACTACAAGGCGTCCAATGCAAAAGTTAACACTTCTAAACCCATTATAATGCAAGTTGGTACCCCATTGTTTCCTCCACCTTTTGGTCTTAAACCTACCAGGGGCACCTTTAGGCACCTAGATGTCCTCATTACACCACAAGGGGTCGTGATCAAGGATAATGAGAAACGCTTGCTGGATGCAATAAAATCGCATGTAGCTAGCTGGAACCGTCGTTGTATCACCCCCAGGGATGCTCCCTGATGGCAAACGTTTTTTTACTATCAAAGGTATGGTTCCTCGCTCATGTCTACCCTTTATGGACAGTTTCTAATTGAGGTTGCATGTGATACTTCAATGCTGGATGTGGGGATCCAATCACACACCCACAGCTCTGACCACATTATCCTGGCCCTGAAGTGAAGGGGGCCTAGGTCTTTTAGATGCTAGGTCTCATGCCATTTCAGTACTGACGGGGTTCCTTAAGCCCATCATTTTCTGGGATATGGCTCCAATGTCCCAGTGGGGTTCAGCCTTATGGCAGGGTTTAGAGACATTGCTAAGGCTCATACAAGCCTCTCCAACAGCTGTTGGGGAATGGCTAATGAACCACCCAGGTCACCGCCTCAAACCCTCATCAAGTTTTACTGGAACCAGGCTCTCCTAGAACTTAGGAGGGTAGGAGTACGGGTGTATTACGCTTTCACTTATAAAAGGAGTGGCCTGGGATCATCCCTCAGCATCATACCCTGGTCCACAATTGGAGGATTGTTATCTCCTGCCTCCACCCTTTGGACAGACCCTCAATGCAGCCTCATCTCCTTGAACTCCTACCCCCCGCTGTGGGATGGAATCTCAAGGCGCTTTTGAAGGACGTTATCCACCCTGTTCTTTCAGAGAAAAGTCAAATACATTGTGGCAAGTTTCTACACTGCTCATAAATGATAGGGGATTAAAAGGGTCCCACCTTCCAGCACAAGAACTTCCCACGATGCGTAGAGCTGACAAACACCCACCTCTACCGCTTCTTTACTTGGCCTCTCATAGCCATTTTCTAGAACAAGATCCACAAACTCCTGCGAGTATAACACTGGGTAGGGCACCCTGTTAAAGACTACACGTTCAACCTCTCACTTTCCAAGTGCTCCCAATCATTAAGGGTCTTGGCATTTGCCGTAATGATATGGACTATTAATAATTAATATCTTCGCACCACTTTTGACTCCAATCTATGGACGCTGCCCCATATGATCACTCACTTTCAGGTTCATTTTGAGATGGCCCTGAGAGTATTTACCATGTCACCATGGGCCAATTAGTCAGTTCAGGTGGACACCTGGCTCTGGAAAAATTTTCCATTACACTTTCTCAACACCTCTTTTACCTCTGCCTTCGCCTCAAGCTCTTAGGAGCTCAGGCGTGATTAAATAAATATTGGTGTATCCACCCATAAGGTTGGGACCACCTAGTGCTAAAAAAGAAGCGGGTTGGCCATCAGGTAGGGTACTGTTGACAGGGAAATCATGTGGATTAGATTCAAACTAAGTTGTTTGCTATAAAAGCTGGTTAAAATACAATGTTCTGATGCAAAGCGGCTGAATAATCCATTTGGATAGCCTCAAGATTTATAACGGGTAATTTAATTTTAAAATTGATTTGGTCGCTTTAAGTAAGGTTTAAGACGTTGGAAATTAACTTTAGACTGGTGGGATATTTTGGATATTCAATAAGAACTTAATTTTGAGTTTTCTTTCCGCTTGGCGTAACTTTCTGAGAAAATTATATGGATTAAAAAGTAAAACTCGATCACCTGCCATAGTTTTTCTCTGATGTCCTTGGATTCCCCACCAGCTGCCCCAGTTTGAGGCAACGGCGAAACTCCTTCACCGTTTTCCGTCTGACAGGAAAACGCTCTCAGACTGGCTCATCCAGTCATACCAAACCCCTGGGATGATTCATTCCTCTCAAGGGTCTCAATTCCCACCTCTCTCAAACCCAAGCAGTGCCCCGTTGCCCCCTGGTGCTCCCCCAGTGCAACATGCGTTTCAGCCTTAGGTTCAAATATGGGAAACTTTTACCCTACCATGACCAAGCCATTATTTAAATGGCTCAGGCGGTGATGCGTCCCACCACTTTTATAGACTTCCACCCCTATACAGGGTATTTTGATCTCAGCTTCACCTGTGAAGCCAGTGCTGCCACTGCAGCAACTGTGCCCCTGGTTTTCAGGGTACCCCTCTCCCAATAACTCAGACCTGGATCCCAGCAGATACCACTTTGGTGGTCCAATTCGCTGGTTTTCCCAACCACCTTCCCCTGGGTGCTCCACCAGGAGCTGATGGAAGGTTTGGCAGCTTATTGCCAACCTCTACTTGCAATTTGTGGTCCACTTTGGGGCCACACGCCTCACTGGGCCTTGGGCATATGCCACAATCAGCCTGAATCAAACAAAATTGCCCATTGATTCCCCCTCAAGCCGTTATCCCCTCTTCCCCTGACCATCAATCTGGGCCCGCATTAAGGGCTGACGGAAGATCTGTCAGTCCTGTTTTGAGATGGACCACTTGAAACGCAAGTGCCCATCCCTAGCTGCTTCTGACAGTGCTGATTTTTTGTCCGCCAGCCTCCAATCCGCCGCCCACCCCACCCCAGCTTCAGTATGGGGTATGATCTACCTCCCCCTCCAAAAAGCCTGATGCTGCAGCTGCACCTGCAGCCACCAATCAGCCTCCTCCTCGCCCAAGTGCCACAAATGCTACATCCAGATAAGCACATGATTGGACCCTAGTTCAATACCAACTTCGTCCAACAAATCAACCAAACCTCAAGCATACGCCAATTCCCCAATTCGATTCAACAGAACCCATGGGAGTTATTGGCTGCATTTGACAAATCAGGTAATTTCATTGAAGAATCATCTCTGCAAATCGAGTTATTCTGTAATGCAGAGTGGGACGTCAAATTCCCCCTCATTTATATGCCCCACAGCCAAATGCTGAATCATTCTACAGCGACCACCAGCTTGCAGTAGAAGCAGCTGCCACACTAGATTGTTTTACCCTCCACAAAGATGCCGCCAAATCATTGGAGATTCTTGCAAGAGGAATTCCTCCTCCTGTTATCCCTGTAAATCTCATTCCTTAAAGTAAGATTAATATGAATCAATTGCACAAAAATATCAATGACAATATAAGAACGTGGTAGCTGTAGCACGGAATCCTAAAGCTAAGATTACCCAAACCAATATTGCCACGTTCATTAAATTACCAGACGCCCGCATTAAAGCTGAAAAAACTATAGCTGAATATATCACTGCCATTTTTGTATTTAGCAATTTCTTAGAAAGAGCAATCATTAGTGATAACGAACCACATACCGCCAATGCCCCAATGACCTTGCTATCCTCCTTGACATGTACCCTACTCTGGGATGAGGAAGCTGCTGCTGAAGATAAGCCCCCTATCCTCCCTCCCCTTGCGCCATGGAGGTATAAGCGGTCTCCGCTAACCACCTGGTTGGTTATTTTGTTTGGTGTGTTTCATTCAATCCGCTCATTTGGGAGTTTTGTTTGAATTAATTAGTCACGTTATTTTTAGTTTTAGTTTTTAGTTCAGTAATGTCCCTCCCCTGGTCAGCTTACCTCAGTTAAATAGTATAAAAACTTGATTTTATTTGACAGCCTCCTGCAGGTCAAGCTTTGAGGATCAACCACCAATTAGTTGGTGGTGGATTATCAGAGTAAATTGGCTGCCCAGATTAAAAATCATTTGGTCCTTCATATTTGTTTGATCATGTGGCTTTAATTTTTAGTTTCAGGTGGAAATCCTAATATTAGCTGTCAGACATTGGATAATACTGGAGATGAGATTGACTCTACTTCTCAAGAAGATTCCCTCAGAAATAAAATAATTGATTAAGAGTAATTTCTACACCATGACCTCAATTGTCAGAATCTTCATCCACCCCCAACGTGAAAGCTTCTGATTTAAATTAACAATTTACTAATATCCTTTTGGAAATCATCTCAATTAACATACTGACAGCAGTTGTTGAAAGATCCTATATGGAGAAAACCTAGAAGTCCACCTCAGCGAAGACAAAACTTATTCCCTAAAATATTTGAAGTTTTAGTCAAAATAAATTTTAACTTGTTTTGTCTTATGATCTTTTTGTTTACTTTTAAATTAAATTTATTTAGGATACGATGACCAGGGTATGGACATTACTGATACTCAATTATCAAAAGAACTGAATGAAACATCTAGTACTAAAAAAAAAGAACTGAATGAAAGAAAAAAAAGAGATCAAAACCAAAAACTGAAAAAAAAACCAAAATAAAATCTCCAACCAGGTGTAGAGCGAAATACTGCTAACCCATCATGGCAGAGGGTGAGGGGGTCAGGAAGCTCTTCTATAGACATATCCTGTTGGACAGCATCACTGAAATTATAGTAACAGACAAAAGTGGAGAGCCAGGGTGTGGGGGCATCAGCGTGGTGGGGGTGGATGTGGAAGAAAATTTGGTTACTATCTTCAAGATCAGCTTGGTAGACAGCTTCAGCATAATCTTATAAGTAGTTTTCTGCTTGAATGCAGGATTCAGGATGTTGGGAAAACATGGTGATACTTTGTTGGGTGATCTTTCAGATGGATCAAAATCTGCTAGGGTCACCACATATACAACACCGGCTTCAGCTTCATTAAGTAAATTGGTGATTTTGCCTTGTGCTGCTTTGGGAAAATCAGGGGGGAAGGTGATTGTGGTCAGACCTTTATGGAATTGAGAAGCAGATTGGGCTACCGCTTTGCATAGGTTTATGAAATGGGGTGAGGGCACCGCTGCTAAGGCGAGCTGGTGGTCACTTTGGTAAGGGATGGTGTTAGATTTTGATGGTTTGACTCAAAAATAAACCCTTTGAGAAAACCATCAATGCTGATAGATTACTCCCATTGATGAATCCTTTGATCCTTCCTGATTCATCTTCATAATCTGATAAATCAAGCCACCTCATAACTGCTCTGATTGCGTCTGAGATGCCCAATTATCATAGCTAATAATAGCTATGATATAATTATATTATGACCAATTATGGGTCCACTTGGGTGCAATTTGGTCTCACGGCATTAACTAAATTGCACCTCCTAAACTAGTGCATTAGTCTTAATGCACTAAAGAGGAAGTTGGGTTCAATTGATGAAATTGATAATTAAGCACTTAAACATAGACGTCCCAATTATGGGCATACTTGGTGCTATTGAGAGGCCTGCCGACGTCCCAAATTGGGGTGCGTCATCATTTATGGTCATATATGTCATATTCCCCATTTATTGTTAGACGTCAAGTTATGATGTAGCTCTAATTGGGAAGATTTTAATGTTGAGTTTGCAACCCAAAATTGTTTCAATTATGAGAGTAAAATTGCCTTCAATTGGGCTGAAACAATTGTTATTTTAGTCAATTCATGGGCTGAATTGACTTGAGAATTTTTCATAATTATTGCCATGACCAGCAGAGGATTGGCATAATATGAATGAACTCATCTAATAGATGAGTTTGGCCAGGAGATGCAAGAGGTATATAATAAGCACCTGGCCAATTAATAAAACATCAATCAATTATCATTTACCATTTAAATATTGATCATTAATAACTACTGTCACTTAGTTTATTAATTATTGTTATCAATCTGTCATCTGTCTGATATTCGTATCTGTTGCTGTTACATCTATATTATATAGTTGTGTGTGTTTATTCTTCTCAAAGAGAAGTACATAGTTGCCTGCTGGAGAAGTAGTCCCAATTATAGAGAAATAATTTCCTAATTTTGTACAAAGACAGAAGGTCTTATATTTGTTGGTGCCAGTAAACCTAACCATGGTGAGCGTATCAGAGTTACTTGGCTGTTATTAAGATTATCAGAGAATCTACTCCCCAATTACAAGCAAGAGTTTAATTTGAAAAGTGAGTTTATATCCTCAATTTCATTGTTAAGTTATTTTAGCTTGCACCATCAGCTGAAAACTTAACATTTTGGTGCGCACTCAAAGAAAAAATAACTACCTTAATATTAAATATAGACGATTAGCTTTCAGAATTTGCCCAAAAGTACAGAAACAATGAAATGGAAACAAGAGATGTTCAGTTCATTGAACATTTTACATCAAATCGTTCTGATAATGAGGAGGGGAACGAGTACACATTAGAGCTAATAGCAACTGGAACAGGCCCTACTTTACCTTCTAATCTGGCTGAGTTTACCCAGGCCAACATCAAGGAAATGCTGGAAACCCTGTTTTGAGGCTACCAGGTTGGCTCTTCAACAATTGACCTGAGCTTTGGTCTATTTTATTATATAAAGGATCAAGCACTGAAGAACGAAATCTATTAAAAATATAGGGAGGCCACCATGGCTGCTTTGGCCCAAAGACTTCAGGAGAGTCAGGCCAACACATACAAATATTTAGTTAATTTTGTACAACCATCTATTAGGCATGCTCAACGCATCTTTGCACGTCAAAAACTTGAGCTTTCTCACCTTTATAATATTCAAGATGAGGAATGGTCGGCCCACACTTGCTTATTAGAGAAGTTGGATACTTGCTTTGCAGAAGTGCGCAAAGCAATCATTTCAAACACTGGAGCTGCAGCTGAAGCTCATGGCAAAATTGACAATTTGGTAACTCAACATAACGAAGGCGTCCCAAAGATAGCAACACAAGTGCTGAGCAATTTGGGATTCTCAGGTCAGTGGAAACAGGATATCACCAATCACTGCATCAGACTTGAGACGCATTATCATTATGTTGCAGCTAATATGGAAAACCTTCTACAACAAGGTCAAGATTCAAGAAAAACCCTTCAAAAATTGGAGGGAAAATATATCAAATTGGAAAATTATATTTGGACCAAATTTTCAGCTACCCAGAGAGAAATCAAGGCTTTAGTCCAGTTACCTCTTGCTACAGTAGAGCAACTGGATAATTCAGATATCAAGGCCGAATTAGCTAACATATGGTCAAGTATTTCTGAACTCCATACTTCCAATACAATTTTATTTGAGGAGAAAACCAATATGGAGAGTCAACTGGCACTTGCTAACAAAAAGATGTCAAGAATGTCAGAAGAAATGAAGGCACTTTTAGCCTGAGTGACATTAGTTGAAGCAGATTTCACTTAAGCTAACAAGGAAATGGAGTATCTTAAGACTAATAGTTGCAGAGGACCATCTAGTACTAAAAAAGACTAATAGTTGCAGGGACCATCTAGTACTAAAAAAAGACTAATAGTTGCAAGTGTGCAACCAGTCTTGGGGAGGGGAGGATGAAGAAGCAGCTCTAAAGGCATGCCAAAGTGCGCTTAAGAAGCCACGTCAGTCCCAATTTTGAAAAACAGTCAAGCAATTTGGATGATTATCATGAGGCAGATGAAGATTATGGGATGGATGTATCAAATAAATGAACCATTCCACGAGTTCTTACTTCTATGCCCACTCCAAGTCATTCTCAGCATCCCATTCCTCCTGAAGGTTCCCCAAGTCGGCCAAACTTAAGAAGAGAAACTGCCTCTTCAGTTAGGGACTCAGGCAGAGATGACTTCAAACCACTTAATTTGCCAAAATTCGATAAAGATGGCAATGTATACTCCTTCTTGAAGCTTTTTGAGAAGGCCATGAGAGGAGTGTCCAATTATGCAAAGGTGACAGCGCTCATCAATTGTCTGGAATCACACAGCGTAGACCTCGTAATGTCCTATTTAGGGGAAGATTGGTCTTACAACGAGGCCTGACAGGCCATCATTAAGGAATTTGGTGGGCCCAAAAAGCTGTCAACCTGAAAGATGGAACTCTTAAATAATGAGTTTAGACCTAATAGTCTATCAAAGAGTTTGCCAATCAATTTTACCATGAAGCTCAAGTACTCCTCGGATTGAACATTATGACCAAATATAATGCATTAATCGCCATGGAAGATGCTGTACAGCCCTATTGTGATTTGAAACAAGTAATGATTCCTGCTTTTAATCGCAATATGGAGACAAATAGACTTGTGGACTTACTTACAAGGCTGTTCAAGAAGCTTTGATTCGCCAAATTGGCTAAACAATCTGCAATGGGTGCGCCCTCAACATAAAATTAGTAATATGAGCCACAATCAAGAAAGAAATTGGAATCCCAAGGAGCAGAAACCCAACCATCCCAAATCTAGTGCTATCACTTGCCATCGTTGTGGTAGAAAAGGGCACATTGCCAGCAAGTGTTATGCCTGAATAGACAGGAAAACAGGAGTTAATGTGGCTTACAAAGTTGAAAGAAACACAGATTTGGGAAAAGGGCAGGTGGAGTAGAGGCGGAATGCTCTACTACCACCCATCATACCAAAAACATTCATTCCGATCCTGGCAAACTTTTTGTGTCCAATTTGATTAGCAAATATTCATCACATCATATTATGGATGATGATGTACATATGGTTACAACCAGATCCCAAAAAGGCCAAAAATCAGGTGAAGCCTCAGAAGAGGCCCGAATAGAGGTGGCCAAACCATATGCCAAGAAAATTATGGACCATGGCCTTGATCCTCACACTACCTGCTCTCATGACCTGTCCTCCCTAAAAGATGTACAGGTCGAAATCCCTATGCATATTCTGGCGGAAAACTTCCCTGAAATATGTTCTTGCCTCAAATCGCACTTGGAGTCAGGCAACTCTGAATCTATTCACTTAATAAACACTTCTGAACCATACTTTGAGTATACCTATGCCAATATTGCTGTCAATAAGGTCCATGTTTGGGCCATTATTGATAGTGGAGCTCCTTTAAATATTTTCAGCACTAAGTTGGTGAAGAAGTTGGGAATAGCCCCGGATGTTGCCCATGATCAAGAATATGGCACTGCAGGAACACATACCACCAGAGCTCTTGGGGCATATAGTGCCCTACCCATAAGATTTGGGTCTATAGTAGTATCCGCTCCAACTATAGTCTTGCCAAATCAGAACTATGAGGTCCTTATTGGCACTGATTTTATGAGAAGATATGGAGTGGTCACTAGTCATAAGGATGATACCTAATTATTTTGAACCATACCATGCCGATTTAATATACTAAAGATGCAAAATTGGGACTAAAGAAGCCTAATTTGTTTACTAATCTGGCCTATCAAGATGGAATAATCCCCATCAAATACCATAAATTGAAGCGTCATGTCAAGGCCCTGCCAACGCAAATCCACAAGTCTAAGGGAATACCCCTCCGAGCAAACAGGGAGCTAACTCTGGACTCAGGAATGCAAACAGTAGTCCTGACTGGGCTAACAATTCAAATCCCAGAATGACTTTATGGTGAAGTTTATCAATCTTAGTCCCAAACTTGACTCGAACCTAATGTGGCGCCTGGGATAATTATTCCTGGCCATCAAGAAATTAGTATCCTCTGTGAAAACATGCAGAATTGGCCAATTTTTATCAAAAGGTATCAGGTGCTTGCCTATCTCCATTTGATTCCTATAATGGAGATCAAATATTTCCACAATTTTGGAACCCTGGATGAGCTAGGGCTTCCCAATGATGAGTTGGAATATGTGCATAATGTCATACCTGTGGGCAATTTAGGGGAACTAAATGATCAGGAAAAGGACTGAGTTCAAGGATCGTTCAAGAAATACCATGAGATATTCGCCAAGGATGATTTTGACCTGGGATGGTGAGAGGAGTGACCCATACAATAGATACTAGGGACCATTTTTTATCCAAATGAGGCTGATTAGGCGTTTGAAAACTGCTGAAGAGGTTGTGTCAAAGGGAGTTAGGGAACTTCTTGACCGTGGTATGTTGATGCCATCCAAGAGTCCATGGGCTGCCCCAATTCTCATTGTATAAAAGAAAGATGGGAGCAACAGGGTTGTTATTGACTACTGGAAACTTAATAACATTACCAAAAAGAATTCCTATCCTCTTCTGCATATTGATGATGCCCTAAACAGGCTTGGGGGTGCAAAGTTTCTTCGCAGCAATGGATTTAATTAGTGGGTATTGGCAAATTGATCTGCCTGAAGCTGAGCGAGAAAAGTGCGCTATTATTACCCAAGAAGGGTTATTTCAACCAACGCGGATGCCCCAAGGACTCTGCAATGCTCCCACTACTTTCAGAGAGCGATGGGCACTATACTGGGCGATCTTAAATTGTCATATGTAAACTTTTCTCTCTCGTTGCAATCACTTTTGCAACTTATTCAATTGAAGTCTGATTCTAGTTTAATAATCTCACAGAGGAGTTTAGTCTGCGCCCATTTTAGGGAGCAGTTAAGCAAGTAAGGTAAGAGGAGCAGGTGGTAGGCCCGCGGCCTCAAACATTCAAAAACGCCCTGGAGAAACTGGCAGAATAGAAAAAATATAAAAAAACTGGCGTTCACTATTTCCCCAGAAATCCTCAATTGGCAAGCGCGATGCAACCAGTACATCAACACGCCGCACTCCCAACCACTCTCGTTGGTGGAATATGGAGTCCATGTGTTTCTGGACATCCAACAAACAGCTCTATGGGAAAAATTTTGTGGGGATGTGCACACTTTTTCCTGACCGCAGTGTATATTGCACCTCATTCCATGTCACGTGGTTGGCTGGACCTAGGTTTCAAAAACAAGGAGGCAGCAGATGATGCTGCTGCAGTGCGCATAGTGATCAACCTCCCCGAAGGGCAACAGGTCATCAAAACAAAATGCACTAGATGGACAAAATCCAACCAAATTTTCTCACGTTCAACTTCTTGCCTATTACAGTAAAACATGACATTTTGGAGAAACACCTGAAAGATGGTCTCACCATCTATGGCGAAATACAATCTTTTGAGATGCAACGCTTTACGCTGATGCCACACCTGTGCACCGGCAAAGCCATGGCAGTTCTGACCCCAACTGAGGAGATCATGAAGGACCTAACCCTGATCCCGCACTCCACATATATCAATATTGAAGGGCATACCACCCACCCTTTCCAGGTAACCGTGGACAGCGCGCCCCCATCTGCACCCACTATGATGCATTTAGCCATAAGGCACATGCATGCACCACCAAGGAGGGCATCAATTTCCAAGAGCACCCCTTGGCGGCCATGGCCAGCGGAGAGGCACACTATGAACCAACCGCAAGCACCAAAGAGGCTTTCCTGTGGGGAGCACAAGGCTGCTAACTACTGGTAAAACCTATTTCCCCACAAGAGTGGAAGAAGGCCAAGCAGGCCCATAGGGCCATGGCCAAGGAAGCGGCCAAAGTCACCACCGCTATCCCACACTCCCAACGCCAGGAGGACATTGAAACCTTTGTGGTGGAAGCAACTCGGGAATCCATCAACCAATCAGATTGGGAAGCCCATGCTGATTGGGCCACCCAATCTGAGGATCTGATGGGTGACTCAATTTCACCCGATCTTTGCAACTAAGCTCTGGTCAAAACTGACTTGGGGTCCAACCTACCTGAAAATTTTTTTCGCCCCGCTCAATGGTGCACCAAACTCATCTGCACCGCAAAAAATTCGTTTGATGTTGGGGATTCAAAAAGCAAAGGCAAAAGCCAACATGAACCTTTCAGCTAAAATCAACAAAACTACCAATAGTGTTGCTGCAAACACCCGTGCTGCCATGAAGGCCTGTGGGGATCTAGAGGAGGCTAGTGGGCCCAGGTGCCCACCCCCTCACACCTAAGGTGTGATGGGGAAAACCTTCACTTTAGGGATGTTGAATATTGCCGGACTCAAGGCCTCGCCATCCTGGGCTAGGAAACTGAGTTTTTACAAAAAAATTTACCCGTGGATATCCTGGCCATCCAGGAGTCCCACCGTCCATGAGGTTCTAAGGATGCTTGGAAAACCATGCTCCTCCCATTCCTATCCTTTTGGTCAGAGCACTGTGGGGTGCTAGTTCAGAAAAACAATTTTTCAAATTTTTATTGTCAGAATCCTTCCTCAATGGCTGAGTCCTCACTGTCACTTTCTTGTGGGCTGACGTGGCACATGCTATCATCAACATCTATGCCCCAACCTGTGCACGAGAATGTTGTATTTTTCTTGTTGGTCAAATCCCTCCCATTACCCCCAGACCCTTTCATAGTCAGCAATATGAACTGTTGGTTAAACACACCAACGGACCGATGGCCTTCCTCCTCCCACGCCCCCAGGGTCACGTAGAACTTCGCGTTCTAAAGGCCACCCTTGGGTTAATGGATGCGCTGCCATGGCGAGCTCCACTACTCAAAAACATGACGCGACCCCACATCCACAACGGCCAACTAAGGTCCATGACCCACATAGACCTTATCTTTACGCCAGCGAAATTCAACCTCACATTTCCCACTTCCAAACAACAAAAATTGAATTCTCTGACCACCAGCTGGTCTCGATAACCTACCACCTACCTGTCACAGTAGCTAAGGCCCCACATTGGTGCAAACTCCGCCCTCCCAAACTTGCGTCGCCAGGACTTTCCACTTGGGTAATTCTGCAACTTTGGCAAAAGAGTTTGTTACACCGTTTTGCGCAGACCCCATCTCCACATGGGCAGCCTTCAAAGATGATACCATCCACCACTCTCGCCACCTCTCCTCCTGACGCTCATGAGCCACATTGGCCGTCATCTCGCGCGCTCTGGCAGAGTTGGCACACCTGGAGTCCAACATCCCAGCCACAGGATACAGCCCTGCATGGGGCCGGAAGTGGGCGGAGGCAGCCGCCCACCTCAACGCGCTCAAAAGGCAACACAAACATCGGGTTTGTGTTCAGTATAGGGCCAAATGCATTACAGAGGGTGACAAGTGCACTGCATATTTTTTTAAAAAAAATTTCACGCCATACCAGAGCGTGGCCTGCACACAGGTGCAAAGATCAGATGATTCCATCGCGGATATGCCAGCCAAAGTGGCAATCAAAATACAAAAGTATTACTCTGAGTTATACCAATCTGATCCAATTCAGCTGGCCGAAGTGGCGGAATTTCTCGACCAAACCCACATCTGCACCATTTCCCAATACCCAGAAATAAAGAAATTGATTACTCCGAATGAACTATGAACAGCCATCCGCGGTGCATTAAACCGGAAATGCCCAGGCCCAGATGGCATTCCATATGAATTCTATAAAAAGTACTTCAAATATATATCCCCACTACTGTTGGCCTCACTTAACCAGAGCGTTTTGGAAACGCGCCTCCTGCCAGGAGGACATAAGTCCTTCACCATCACACTCTTTAAGAAAGGGGACAAGCTAGACTTAGACAAATGGCGCCCCATTTCTTTAACTAACACGGATACAAAAATTTTAACAAAAATCATGGCTAACCGTTTAGGGATTGTAAGATCTGCCACCATCTCCCCAGAACAATTTGGTTTCATACCCAGAAGGTCGATTTGGGACAACGTGCAATCTGTGGCTAATGCATGCCAGTCCACAGCCTCTGGGGCACTTGTATTCTTGAACCAACAGAAGGCCTATGATAGAGTAAACTGGGAATACCTCAGGGCCTGCCTCCATCAATTCCGCTTACCCCCTCGCTTCATCACCTGGGTGATGCTGCTCACGGAATCTGCAACAATGGCAGTACGTGGCCCTGGCTTCCTAATGGAAGTAGTCCGCCCTCAAAGGGGCTTGTGACAAGGGGACCCCCTTAGCCCACTCTTATACAACTTCAGCCTTGACCCACTACTTCGAAATGTGAATGCCCAACTCACTGGGGTCCATGTGCCAGGCCAGGCCCCAGTCAAGATGATGGCATTTGCAGATGACTGTGTGTTTGGGGTGTCTAAGAATAAAGCTGAACGCGCACTTAAAGCTCTCATCCAGGAGTATTTCAGGGTAAGTAATGCTGCACTGAACGCTTCCAAAACTGAAATTATCCTCCTTGGTCGGTATCAAACCTGCTGGGCCCCAGTGACCAGTGCCCACCCCGCCCATCTGCTTGCACACGTGATCGCCCTCCCAGCTCACCCCACACCACCCCACTGGTGCTCCCCTTCATGCCACGCCCTACCATAGGGCCAGTCCGCCATCTGGGCGTGTGGGTGGAGGCAGGCGGGTATGCATCAGCAGTAATGGAGAGTCATATTCTAGACAACGTGATGAAGCGCATCGCCTCCCACAGAGCCCACCCTACTTCCCTTACTGGCAGGGTCTTTTTGGCCAACTCCATGCTCCTCTCCAAAGTCTGGTTTGGAGCCCACGCCATCCCCTTCTCCCCAAGCTTCTTCAATCCTTGAACGCCCTGCTGCAAGGATGGCTTTGGTCAGCCCGCCAACCACCAGTACGGCTAGAGGTCAAGTTTGGCCCTCATCATCATGGTGGCATGGGTCTGCTTGACTTCAAAGCCCATGCTGCAAAGATCCTGGGCACATGGATTGCGGCCGTTACCGCCCCTACGCTCCCCTCCCAACACTGGTCCCGCGTGGCCCGCTCCAACTTCTCCCGCGCCTTGGGCTTTAACAATCCATCGAACCCTCACTCCCTGATGAATTACCTGTCTTCCCACCCATCGGCCACAGGTCCCCATGGAACTGCATCCCACTACAAAAGAATCCTCCTCTCCATGCGGAGCGCTGAGTGGAGAATTTGTATTAGTGGACACACAGCCCAGAGAAGCTGCCCCTCTCCTCAGTTCACACAAGAGGTACAGGGGCTACCCATCCAAGATGGCGTGATCCCTACATGGCCCCATGTCCTATCCAGGGTGGACTACCTGGACATGATGGACATCCCTTACTCCATTGAGACTCAGAAGACTATTTAGAAATACGCACACCATCCTTTGTTGCAGCCTCAAATCTGTTCCCATGTGTGGCGCTGCCTGAGGCAGGTGTACCATATGGCTGAGCGCTTTAACACTTTACACTCATCCTGTGTCGTGTGTGGCCAGTATGGAACGCTGTTCCACCGCCTGGAGAAGTGTCCTACCTCTAAAGTGATATGGCGCGAAGTTCAACGTCTGCTGGGCCAGGATCAAACACATCCCTTCAGTCTATCATGAGATATGTTTGCTTTATCAATGGCCTCCACCCTTCCACCCTCCCTCCATGCTCTGGTGGTTGCAATCGCCATGTGGACTATCCACATGATTGTCTTGGATGCCATCACAGGCTCCACCCCCACCCTCCCAGAAGCTGTCCACAGATTCCAGTCTCATTTGGTGAACCACTTTCAGGCGTGGATGTTTGGATACCTCCCACTGTGCCGCCAACAGCTGGTATCCTCCTGGTTCCCAGTTTGGTTCATCAAATCAGACCCCTTCCTCCACACGTGTTCAATTGTGGCTACGGCCCCTTCACACGTTCCCTCCCCCTCCCCATAGTGGCGTTCCCGCTGGCAACAAGAGATAGCATAGCTTCTCTGAGGTGCCTTCCCTGTTACTAAGTTTTGTCTCTTTTGGGTCAAATTTGGAAGTGTCATCCCATGGTTGGCCTTCCTCGCAATAAATTTAAATTTAATCAAAATCTAAATTTAAATTGTCATATGTACTAGTATACCTAGACAATATAAACGTATTCAGCCGTACCTTTGATGAATATCTGGAACACCTGGAAGAGGTTTTCAAGAGGTTAGCGGCTTCAAACTTGAAGATTAAGCCTCAGAAGTGTCAATTCTTTAAGGTCATCTGGAAACCATGGGTTTGTAATAGATAAAGAAGGTCTTCGGCTACAACCAGCTAAATTGGAAGCAATATCTAAGATGAAGAGGCCTGAATCCAAGCGAGATATTCAAGTATTTTTGGGCATGATTGGGTACTATCGCTGATTTATTGCCAACTTTACTCAAATAGGAGAACCTTTATTTTATACACTTAAGGATAAGGTCTCTTTTTCTGAAATTCGGCCTGCCAGGAGTCATTCAACCAGTTTCGTTCAGCTCTATTAGTTGCACCAGTGTTGCGCTATCCTGACTTTGACTGGGAATTTACTGTTCAGACTGAAGCGTCATTAACAGCAATTGGAGCCGTTTTGTTCCAAGTTGGAGAAGATGGCGAAGAGAACCCAGTAGCCTATGCTAGTTGGACCCTAAATGCCCATGAAAAAATTATACTGTGACAGAAAGAGAGTGTTTGGCAGTTATATATGCCTACAAACTGTTCTGAGTATACCTTCATGGAGTGCATTTCACTGTGGTTACTGATCATGCATCTTTAAGCTGGCTTAACAACATGAAGGAGCCAGAAGGACGTTTGGCTCGCTGGGAACTTAAGCTGAAGGCTTATGATTATACCATCAAGCACCAGGCTGATGCTAAGCATCAGAATGCTGATTGTCTTGTCTCATCTGCCCATTGTGGCAACCCTCTGTCAGCCTGTGGATGCCTTGTTTCAGAAGATGGTTAGTGGAACTAATGCTGATGAGCCCAAACAAGTGCAGAAAATTCTCTCCGAATTAAGAAATGATACTCACACTGAAAAAGGAGTCTTATTCAAGGTTATTGATGGGAAGAAATATATATTTCCACGTCCCTCAGCTCAAGCAGATCTAATTTTGGCTGCTCATAAGGCCACTGGCCACAGAGGCTTTAAGAAAACAAAGGAACAGCTCAAGCAAAATTACTATTTGGAATCAATGCATTTTGACATCCATGAAACTTTGAGCTGTTGCCAAGAGTGCCAAGGGGAAAAACCCTTCCAAAAAGCTACTACATACCAGCTTGTTCGGCCCAAATTTGCTTGGCACACTATATCCATAGATGTGGTTGGACCCCTCCCAATTAGCAATGCAAAAGCCAAATATATTATTGTGGCAATCAATCATTTAACAAAATGGGTCGAAGCCAGGGCTATTCAGGACTTAGGAGCCTCAAAAACTGCTAAATTTATCTTGGAGCAAGTTACTCATTGGCATGGATGTCCTCAAATTATATTAACAGATAATGGCACAAATTTCACTGCAGTTATTCTTCAGAAGCTGAATGAATTGATGGGGGTGCGTGGTGTTATGTCAACTCCATACCACCCAGAAACAAATGGTGCAGTGGAACAAGTTAATGGAACACTTGTCAATATCCTAAGGAAACTGACTTCTCAGAAGCCCTCTGAATGGAGTACATTCCTCAGTTCAGCCATTTTTGCCTACAACATTTCTTACCATTCAGCCACAAAGATGTCTCCATTACAACTTTTATATGGGAAGCATCCATCCTTACCACCATTGTTGTATTCCTTACTACAAAAACCCCAGGAATTGAGCTATTCTCAGTATGTCAAGAGGCTTGCAGAAATCTTAATTAAACTGCAAGACCAGGCTTTCAATAGTAACTTCAAGAATATTAAGGCCTGACATATATAAAAGATCAAAAATTCTAATTGATCTGCCCAAATTCGCTGTGAGGGTTGAAGTATTATTTTGTAATACCCATGGTTTGGGCCAAGCTCACAAGTTAAATAACATTTGGGTTGACCCATTCAAAGTTATAGAGAAAACTTTGAACTATTCTTACACTATTAAGGAGAAAAATTCGGGGCATGTCTATAACTGAGTCCATGCTTTTTCCTAAGGAAGTTTAAAAAGTGGCCCTATTAGAAGAGAAGAATTTAAACATAAGTATATACAGGTATTAGAAAATAATAGTTATGAGAAAAAATAATAGTTTTAAGAAAAAAATTATATTTATAATAGTAGTAAAAGAAAAAAATTATATCTATCATCTATATACATAATAAAAAAGAATAAGAATTTATATTATAAGTAATAAAAAACTTTTCTTTCTCATTGCAATCACTATTGCAACCTATTCAATTCAAGACTGAATCTAGTTTGATAATCTCACAGAGGAGATTAGTCTGCGCCCATGTCAGGGAGCAGTTGGGCAAGCAAGGTAAGAGGAGCAGGTGGAAGGCCCGCGGCCTCCAACATTCGAAAATGCCCCAGAGAATCCAGCAGAATTGATAAAAATACTAAGAAACTGGCAGTCACTATTTCCCCGGAGATACTCGCATGGCAAGCATGATGTAACCAGTACATCAACACGCCACACTCCTAGCCACTTTTGTCAGTGGAATTTGGAGTCCGCGTGTTTCTGGACATCCAAAAAATGGCCTTATGGGAAAAATTTTGTGAAGATGTACACACAATTTTCCCAACCACAGTGTACATTGCACCTCACTCCATGTCACGCGGTTGGCTGGACCTAGGTTTTGAAAGCAAAATGGCAGCAGATGAGGCTGCAGCGGTGCGCATAGTGGTCAACCTCCCCAAAGGGCAATGGGTCATCAAAACTAAATGCACCAGATGGACAAAATCAAACAAAATTTTCCTCATGTTTGACTTTTTGCCTACTACAGTAAAACGTGATTATTTGGAACAACACCTGAAAGATGGTCTCGTCATATATAGCAAAATACAATCTTTTGAAATGCAACGCTTCACGCTGATGCCACACCTGTGCACCGGCAAAGCCATCGCAGTTCTGACCCCAACTGAGAGCATTAAGGACCTAACCCAGATCCCGCACTCCACTTTTATTGATATCGCAGGGCATACCACCCACCCATTCCAGGTGACTGTGGACAGCGCGCCCCCCATTTGCACCTACTGTGATGCATTTGGCCATAAGGCACACACATGCCCCATCAAGGAGGGCGTCACATTCCAAGAGCACCCCTCGGCAGCCATGGCCAGCAGAGAGGTGCACTACAAACCAACCGCAAGCACCAAGGAGGCCTTCCCGTGGGGAGCACAAGGCTGCTACCTACTGGAAAAGCCTATCTCCCCACAAGAGCGGAAGAAGGCTAAGCAGGCCCATAGGACCGCGGTCAAGGAAGCAGCCAAAGCCACCACCGCTATCCCACATTCACAATGCCAGGAGGACATGGAGACCTTCACGGTGGAAGCAACTTGGGAATCCATCAACCAATCAGATTGGGAAGCCCATGCTGAGTGGGCCACTCAATCTGAGGATCCGATGGGAGATTTGATCTCACCCAATCATTGCACCCAAGCTCCGATTGAAACTGACTTGGGACCCATCCCAACTGAAAATTTTTTTCAACACGCTCAACAGTGCACCAAACTTACCCGCACCACAAAAATTCATCCGACGTTGGGAAAGCAAAAGTGAAGGCTAAAGCCAATGTGACTCTTTCTACAAAAATCAACAAAAACTCTGATAGTGTTACTGCTAATACCCATGCTGCTGTGAAGACCCACGGGGATCTAGAAGAGGATGGTGGGCCCAGGTGCCCAACCCCTCGCACCTAAGGTGCAATGGGGGAAACCTTCACCATAGGGACGTTGAATATCGCCGGACTCAAGGCCTCCCCATCCCAGGCTAGGAAACTGAGTTTTTTACAACACAATTTACCCGTGGATATCCTGGCCATCCAGGAGTCCCACTGTCCACGAGGTTCCGAGGAAGCTTGGAAAACAATGCTCCTCCCATCCCTATCCTTTTGGTCGATGCACTGTGGGGTGCAAATTTGGAAAAATAATTTTTTCAAATTCTTATCCTCAGAAGCATTCCTAAATGGCTGAGTGCTTGTTGTCACCTTCTTGTGGGCTGATGTAGCACACACAATTGTCAACATCTATGCCCCAAATGGTGCACGTGAGCGTTGGGAATTTTTCTCATTGGTCAAATCCCTCCCACTACCCCCAGACTCCTTCATAGTTGGCGACATGAACTGTTGGCTAAACACACCAATGGACCGGTGGCCTTCTTCACCCCACGCCCCCAGGGTCACGTAGAACTACGCGTTCTAAAGGCCACCCTCAGGTTAATGGATGCGCTGCCATGGCATGCCCCGCTGCTTGAAAACATGACACAGCCCCACGTCCACAACGGCCAATTAAGGTCCATGATCCGCATCAACATTATTCTAATGCTGGCAAAATTCCAACCCCACATCTCCCACTTCAAGACAACAAAATTGGAATTCTCCAACCATCGACTGGTCTCGCTAACCTACCGCCTACCTGTCATGGCTGCTAAGGCCCACATTGGTGCAAAATCCACCCCCCAAGCTCGCATCACCAGGATTTTCCACATGGGTGGAATCTGCAACTATGGCAAAAAAGTTTGTTGCACCGTTTTGCGCGGACCCCATCTCCACATGGGCAACTTTTAAAGATGACACCATCCGCTACTCTCGCCATCTCTCTCCTCCAGATGCTCATGAGCCACATCAGCAGTTATCTCGTGCGCAATGGCTGAATTGGCACACTTAGAGTCCAACATCCCATTTACAGGATAAAGCTCTGCATGGGGATGGAAGGGGGCAGAGGCAGCTGCCACCTCAACGCACTCAAAAAACAACACAAACATCGGGTTTGTGTTCAGTACAGGGCCACACGCATCACAAAAGGTGACAAGTGCACCGCACATTTCTTTAGAAATTTTTCACTATGACAGAGCGTGGCCTGCACACAGGTGCAAAGATCAGATAATTCCATTGCGGATACACTGGCCAAAGTGGCAATTGAAACACAACAGTATAACTCCGAGTTGTAGTGCTCTGACCCAATTCAGCCAGCCAAAGTGGCAGAATTTATCAATTGAGCCACATCTGCTCCATTTTCTGATACCCGGAAATAATGAATTTGATTACTCTGAACAAATTATGGACAGCCATTCGCGGTGCACCAAACTGAAAATGCCCAGGCCCAGATGGCATTCCATATGAGTTCTATAAAAAATATTTCAAATATATATCCCCATTGCTGCTCGCCTCACTTAACCAAAGCCTGATGGAAACGCGCCTCCTACCAGGAGGATATGAGGCCTTCACTGTCACACTCTTCAAGAAAGGGGATAAGCTAGACTTAGCCAACTGGCGCCCCATTTCTCTAACAAACACAAACACCAAAATTTTAACAATAATCATGGCTAATTGTTTAGGACTGTAGCATCTGCCACCATCTCTCCAGAACAATTTGGTTTCATCCCCAGAAGGTCGATTTGGGATAACGTGCACTCTGTGACTAATGTATGTCAGTCCACAGCCTCTGGGGCACTTGTATTCTTGGACCAAAAAAAGGCCTATGATAGAGTAAACTGGGAATACCTCAGGGCCTGCCTCCATCAATTCCACCTACCCCCTCGCTTCATCAACTGGGTAATGCTGCTCACAGAATCTGCAACAATGGCAGTGCGTGGCCCTGGCTTCCTAACGGAAGTAGTCCGCCCTCAAGGGGACCTATGTCAAGGGGACCCCCTTAGCCCACTCTTATATAACTTCAACCTTGACCCACTTCTTTGGAATGTAAATGCCCACCTTACTGGGGTCCATGTGCAAGGCCAAGCCCCAGTCAAGATGTTGGCATTTGCTGATGATTGTGTGGTCAGGGTATCTAACAATCAGGATGCACGCGCGCTTTAAGCTCTCATCCAGGAGTATTCCCGGGTAAGCAACGCGGCACTGAACGCTTCTAAAACCGAAATCATCCTCCTTTGTCGGTTTCAGAACTGCTGGACCCCAGCAACTAGTTCCCAACCCGGCCCATCTGCTCGCCCACGTCCTCACCTTACTAATTCAAAACACACCGCCCCACTGGTGCTCCCCTTCGTGCCACGTCCTACCATAGGACCAGTACGCCATTTGGGCGTGTGGATGGATGCAGGCGGATAGGCATCAGCAGTAATGGAGTGCCATATTCTGGATAACGTGACAAAGCGAATCGCCTCTCTCAGAGCCCACCCTACTTCCCTTACTGGCAGGATTGTTTTAGCCAACTCCATGCTCCTCTCCAAAGTCTGGTTTGGAGCCCATGCCATCCCCTTCTCCCCAAGCTTCTACGTATCCTTGTACACCTTACTGCAAGGATGGCTTTGGTCGGGCTGCTTTCCACCAGTGTGGCTAGAGGTCATGTTTGGCCCTCAACATCATGGTGGCATGGGCCTGCTTGACTTCAAAGCCCATGCCATCAAGATCCTGGGTACCTGGATTGCGGCTGTCACCACACCTACACTCCCCTCCCAACACTAGTCCCGCGCAGCCTGCTCCAACTTCTCCCGCGCCTTGGGCCTCAACAATCCATCGAACCCCCACTCCCTGATGAAATACCTCGCTTCACATACATCGGCCACAGGTCCTTACGGGACTAAAACCCACTACAAACGAATCCTCCTCTCCATGCGGAGAGCTGAGTGGAGAATTTGTACTAGCGGACATACAACCCAAAGAGGCCGCCCCTCCCCTCAGTTCACACAAGAGGTACAGGGGCTACCCATCCATGATGGCGTGATCCCCATTCGACCCCATGTCCTATCCAGGGTGGACTACCTGGACATGATGGACATCCCTTACTCCATCGAGACCCAAAAAGATATCTGGAAATATGTACACCATCCTCTGTTGCAACCTCAAGTCCGCTACCATGTGTGGCGCTGCCTGAGGCGGGTGTATCGTACATCTGAGCGCTCTAACGCTTTACACTCATCCTGTGTCGTGTGTGGCCAGTATGGAACGCTGTTTCACCGCCTGGAGAAGTTGCCCTACCTCTAAAGTGATATGGCGCGAAGTTCAACGTCTTCTGGGCCAGTATCAAACGCATCCCTTCAGTTTGTCAAGAGATATGTTCGCTCTATCAATGGCCTCCCCCTTCTGCCCTCCCTTCATGCTTTGGTGGTTGCAATCGCCATGTGGACCATCCACACGATTGTCTTAGATGCCATCGCAGGCTCCACCCCCACCCTCCCAGAAGCAGTACACAGATTCCGGTCCCATTTGGTGGACCACTTTCAAGCGTGGATGTTTGGATACCTCCCACTGCGCTGCCAACAGCTGGTCTCTTCCTGGTTCCCAGTCTGGTTCATCAAATCATACCCCTTCCTCCACACGTGCTCAATCGTGGCTATGGCCCCTTCACACGTTTCCTCCCCCTCCCCATAAGTGGCGTTCCCGCTGGCAACAAGAGATAGCATCGCTTCTCTGGGGTGCCTCCCCTGGTACTAAGTTTTGTCTCTTCTGAGTCATATTCGGAAGTATCTGTCCCATGGTCAGCCTTCCCCGCAAAAAATTTAAAATATATTATAAAGTAATAAGAAAATTATATATTTTAGTAAACAAAAACGACTTTTATTCCTCTGCTTCAAGGGAAGAGGTGACTTGGAACCCAAACTTTCAGCATCATGCGCCAATTTGGCCCAATCTAGTTTCTGGGTGACAAGAAAAAGGGCCATAACACCATAGAGCCAGATGCGCCGCATACTCATTGAAGATGACTCCCAGAAAACAATGGGGAGAGGAGGCACGAATCCATGGTTACCTGATTGAGCCTGCAATCAGGTGGAAAACATGCGCCCAAGAGGGGACAGTTGACTAGGAAATCAGTATAATATTGAAAAAACTCCAGGGTTGATAATTTAACGCGATACAACTGGGTTTTCCACCACTTGAATAGAGGGGGAACATGCAATAAATGACCTGAGGGCATCCAGTCAGGGAAAATGCGCATAAGATGACTGATTAGGGCCATCCTGGGGAGGTATTCATCAGCGTTATCCTTATGAAGGGCCTCAAAAACCTGCCCAAACGGCTGAGCAAAAATGAACATCTTGAACGTCATGAGTATTCAAACTCAAAGAGGAAGAAAAATTGGCCCATCTTTCAAGCAGCACGGACCAGGAACCAAGGACCTCCTCCACAAAGCTGTCAACCTGAACGAAATCTTGAGGTTGAACAGAGGGATCCTCGGCCAGCAAAAGATGAATGGGGTCATAAAGCTGATCAAAATAGGCCTGAGTTTCATCAAGTAGTTGGCCCCAATGATAATAGTTGGATGCCCCTCAACACTGCATTGTATGTTTTGAGCCATTGGAAAATGGCTGATTACATAGAAAAACTCCACCAGAAGATTGCCATCCCGATAAACTAGCTGGAGTGAAAAGGTTGGCTCCCTTGGATTGAAAGAGCGCCCAAAGTTTTTCACTGAGACAGTTGTGGAAGCACAAGACCAAAGTTTGTACCCTATCAATCCTTGGGTATTATCTATAACTGGGACAACTTCCTCCTTGACGATGGTTTTGGGCTGATTTGATGTCATGACAGTTAGTGCAGGAAGAAGCTGGACCAACTCTGCTGCCTGGAGAGAGCCCAAGAACAGATGCATACGCATGTTTCTAGGTAGATGAATAAACTGACGCCACTGTTTGGGTTTGAGGGAATTGACGAAATTGTGGTACGCAGAGGACGAGCTGTTTTAAGACATTAAAGATGAATTTGGGGAAAATTCAGGGTTTGTATTCCAGTCAAGTGGGGGAAATGTTATATTTTGATGGTTGACTCGAAAATAAACCCTTTGAGAAAACCATCAATGCTGATAGATTACTCCCATTGATGGATCCTTTGATCTTTCCCAATTTATCTGCATAATCTGATAAATTAGATTCACCTCAAAACTGCTTTGATTGCGTCTGAGATGCCCAATTATCATAGCTAATAATAGCTATGTTATAATCATATTATGGCCAATTATGGGTCCACTTGGGTGCAAAGTAGTCTCATGGCATTAACTAAATTGCACCTCCTAAATTAGTGCATTAATCTTAATGCACTAAAGAGGAAGTTGGGTTCAATTGATGAAATTGATAATTAAGCACTTAAACATAGACGTCCCAATTATGGGCATACTTGGTGCTATTGAGAGGCCTGCCGACGTCCCAAATTGGGGTGCGTCATCATTTATGGTCATATATGTCATATTCCCCATTTATTGTTAGACGTCAAGTTATGATGTAGCTCTAATTGGGAAGATTTTAATGTTGAGTTTGCAACCCAAAATTGTTTCAA
Source organism: Massospora cicadina (assembly GCA_022478985.1). Taxonomy (NCBI): domain Eukaryota; kingdom Fungi; phylum Entomophthoromycota; class Entomophthoromycetes; order Entomophthorales; family Entomophthoraceae; genus Massospora; species Massospora cicadina. The sequence continues at coordinate 44,697 of JAKSZP010013414.1, forward strand.
TTATGAGAGTAAAATTGCCTTCAATTGGGCTGAAACAATTGTTATTTTAGTCAATTCATGGGCTGAATTGACTTGAGAATTTTTCATAATTATTGCCATGACCAGCAGAGGATTGGCATAATATGAATGAACTCATCTAATAGATGAGTTTGGCCAGGAGATGCAAGAGGTATATAATACCGGCACCTGTCCAATTAATAAAACATCAATCAATTATCAATTATCATTTACCATTTAAATATTGATCATTAATAACTACTGTCACTAGTTTATTAATTATTGTTATCAATCTGTCATCTGTCTGATATTTGTATCTGTTGCTGTTACATCTAATTAGATAGTTGTGTGTGTTTATTCTTCCCAATAAGAAGTACATAGTTGCCTGCTGGAGAAGTAGTCCTGATTATAGAGGAATAATTTCCTAATTTTGTATGAAGACAGTAGGTCTTGTATTAATTGGTGCCAGTAGACTTAACCATGGTGAGAGTATCAGAGCTACTTGGCTATTATCAAGAATTATTCAGAGAATCTACTTCCTGATTACAAGAAGGAGCTTAATTTTATAAAGTGAGTTTATAACCTCAATTTCATTGTTAAGTTATTTTAGCTTGCACCATTGGCTGAAAACTTAACAGATGGCATTAGGCTTAGGAGTGAATCGTTTAGGGGATGGAGATTTGTCAAAAATCAAGAAAGTAAAATTTGGCCAAACAATATCAAGCAGGCTGAGAGGTTCACCAGAGTCCTCATTGGTGACAATGTTACCTGATTCGTCAATCTCAACAAATAAGACCCATGGATTTTGGTTCACTCAAATAGTGGATGGAGATTTTGGGTAAGTAAGAGTTAAATGGGCTTCTTGGGTGGGAAAGGTGGTCCAGGCCTGATTATGATTGATGTGGATGAAATTGGGTGTGATAATGTGGGTGGGTTTGGTGGGCGCTGATTTCCCACTCTAGCCCATTGAACAAGAACTTTAAGTGGGGGGGCAACAAAATGCTTTAATCAGAATCCGCCAAATATGGCTCAGAGGCCAAACCAGAGGAAGTGGCTTGGGGCAGGTTTTTTGGAATGGTCAAGTCAAATTAGAGGGGACAAATTTGGCAACCATTATCCATCTGAGCCCAAAAGAAATGCTCAGGTGCTGCATTTATATGTGCATAGGGGATTTGTTGGGCTATGGCAGGGTGGTGTGGAATTATGGTGGCAGTGGCGCGAGGTGCAGCAAGGCACTCTACTCCAGAAGGAACAGCGAAGACAAGGTTGGGCTGGGTCCTATAAGCTAGAAGCCCCGCCATCAATTTATCATATAATAACTGGGGTGGTAGGTGAAATTGGTGGGATGAAAAGGACACCACCAATGTGGTGTCTGAAGAAAGGCGATTTCAAGTGGTAGAAATAGGAGTGTTTTTGTAAAATAGTGGAGTAGAAGCTGCTTCTGCAGCATCCTCCTCTGTCTGAAAGCCAATATTAAAATAGCCCTTAAATGGGCGGAAATCAATAAAGCCAGCCATTGCAAATGCATAGTGGCTACCTCAATGATTGCCTTGTTGACATATGGGAACAAGCAGTCATAGTTGGCTCTTATACAAAATCAGATATTGGAACGAGTTAGGGTGAGAGGATGGGGGCAAGAAGGGTGGATTTGCACCAAGCAGAGCTCTAGGTCCCATGGGAGACAAAACGGCCTGAGGAAGATGGCGGGCTATTTTACTCCATGTAAATGTGTTTGCCCACAGGGTGGAAAACGCTAGGCAGTAAAGCACCACTACCCCACATTGGAGCAGCAAGCGGCAGGTCTGCTGACATTTTAAGTAAAATGTTGTGACCAGCTGGTGGTGGAAAATTAAATGCTTTTTCTTACAAAATTTGCTCGAGGTGAGGTCAAGCAGAAAGAGAGTTTTTCTTTTCGTTTACTTCCATTGAGGGAACTATAACAACTATTTTATAAAGAATATCCTGTCTCTTGAAATTACATCTTTGAGCCTACTTTTTAGGTTCCTCATCCAGTTGATTATTTTATTGTTGCCTTGAGTGATATCAAACTCAGCTGGTTGACTATTTTCTCATATCTTGAGAAAAAAGGGGTGCTCACTATAGGGAGCTCTGAGCTGTTACAAGTGAAAACATCTATCACGCCATAGAGAAAAATGACAGTCAAAATGATACCCACAATTATTTCAGAAGTTGACTAACTGGGGCACTACATCTAGATATGAAGTAACTCTTCTGCAGCATGAAGCCTTAGAGTTCCAGGCTACATTGAAATTAATTATCCCTAATATTGATCAGTGTCAGTATTAAATTCATGCCAAAAATATTTCAAATACAATTCAGCAATTACATAAATGGGATTTATCTCAAAGGAGATCATTTTCTCTTTACTAGGGCTTCCTTGGTACCATCTACAATGTGCATTTTTTGTAAATAGAAACTATTACTAGCTAGTGAGTTGACAACTGATATTAATCGTTATCTTCATCATTTTTTACATCCTGCGTTGCATAATCTTTTTCAGATCCTTGAAGTACATTATTCAGAGTTAAACAGACAACTAGGAAGGTCACATGAATTAAAATCATGGTTAGAAAATGATATTATAATTAACTTTTCTTTCTCATTGGAAACACTTTTTTCAACCCATTCAATTCAAGACTAAATCTAGTTTGATAATCTCATAGAGGGGATTAGTCTGCGCCCATGTAGGGAGCAGTTGGGCAAGCAAGGCAAGAGGAGCAGGCGGAAGGCCCGCGGCCTCTAACATTTGAAAACGCCCCGGAGAATCTGGTGGAATAGAAAAAAATCTAAAATAACTGGCAGTCACAATTTCCCCAGAGATACTCGCGTGGCAAGCACGATGCAACCAGTACATCAACACGCCACATTCCCAGCCACTTTCGTCGGTGGAATTTGAAGTCTGTGTGTATCTGGACATCCAAAAAACGGCCCTATGGGAAAAATTTTGTGAATATGTACACAAAATTTTCCCAACCGCGGTGTACGTTGCACCTCACTCCATGTCACACGGTTGGCTGGACCTAGGTTTTGAAAGCAAAATAGCAGCAGACGAGGCTGCAGCAGTGCACGTAGTGGTCGACCTCCCCAAAGGGCAATGGGTCATTGAAACTAAATGCACCAGATGGACAAAATCAAACCAAATTTTCCTCACGTTTGACTTTTTGCCTTCTACGGTAAAACGTGACATTTTGGAGCAACACCTGAAAGATGGTCTCACCATATATGGCGAAATACAATCTTTCGAAATGCAACATTTCACGCTGATGCCACACCTGTGCACTGACAAAGCCATCGCAGTTCTGACCCCAACTGAGGAGATCGCGAAGGACCTAACCCAGATCACGCACTCCACCTTTATTGACATCACAGGGCACACCACCCACCCAATCCGGGTAACTGTGGACAGCGCCCCCCCATTTACACCCACTGTGACGCGTTCAGCCATAAGGTACACGTGTGCCCCATTAAAGAGGGCGTTACATTCCAAGAGCACCCCTCGGCAGCCATGGCCAGCGGAGAGGCGCACTACGAACCAACCGCAAGCACCAAAGAGGCTTTCCCATGGGGAGCACAAGGCTGCTACCTATTGGTAAAGCCCATCTCCCTGCAGGAGCGGAAGAAGGCCAAGCAGGCCCATAGGACCATGGCCAAGGAAGCGGCCAAGGTCACCACCACCATCCCACACTCACAACGCCAGGAGGACATGGAGACCTTTGCAGCGGAAGCAACTCAGGAATCCATCACCCAATCAGATTGGGAGGCCCAAGCTGAATGGGCCACTCAATCCGAGGATCTGATGGGAGATTCGATCTCACCCAATCGCTGCACCCAAGCCCCAGTTGAAACTGACTTGGGACCTATCCCAACCAAAAAAATTTTTTTGCCCCACTCGACGGTGCACTGAACTTATCCGCACCGCAAAAAATTCGTCCGACGTTGGGAAAACAAAAAGCGAAGGCCAAAGCCAACGTGACTCTTTCCACAAAAATTAACAAAAACCCTGATAGCGTTGCTGCTAATACCCACGCTGCTGTGAAAGCCCGTGGGGACCTGGAAGAGGCTGGTGGGCCAGGGGCCCACCCCTCACACCTAAGGTGTGATGGGGGAAACCTTCACTCTAGGGATGCTGAATATTGCCGGACTCAAGGCCTCCCCATCCCAGGCTAGGAAACTGAGTTTTTTACAAAATAATTTACCCGTGGATATCCTGGCCATCCAGGAAACCCACTGTCCACGAGGTTCCAAGGATGCTTGGAAAACAATGCTCCTACCATCCCTATCCTTTTGGTCAAAGCACTGTGGGGTGCTAATTCAGAAAAACAATTTTTTCAAATTTACATCTTCAGAAACATTCCTAAATGACCGAGTGCTCATTGTCACCTTCTCATGGGCTGATGTTGCACACACAATCATCAACATTTACACCCCAAACGGTGCACAAGAGCGTCAGGAATTTTTCTCATCAGTCAAATCCCTCCCGCTACCCCCCGATTCTTTCCTAATTGGCAACATGAACTGTTGGCTAACCTCACCAATGGACCGGTGGCTGCCCTCACCCCACACCCCACAGGGTCACGTAGAACTATGCGTTCTAAAAGCCACCCTTGGGTTAATGGATGCGCTGCTGCAACATGCCCCACTGCTCAAAAACATGATGCGTCCCCACATCCACAACGGCCAATTAAGGTCCATGACCCGCATTGACCTTATTCTAGCGCCGGCGAAATTCCAACCCCACATCTCCCACTTCAAAACAACAAAAATGGAATTCTCCAACCAACGACTGGTCTCAATAACATACCACTTACCCGTCACAGTTGAAAAGGCCCCAAATTGGTGCAAAATCCGCCCCCCAGAGCTTGCGTCACCAGGATTTTCCACATGGGTGGAAGAGGCAACTTTGGCAAAATCGTTTGTTGCACCATTTTGCGCGGACCCCATTTCCACATGGGCAACTTTCAAAAAAGACACCATCCGCCACTATTGCCATCTCTCATCCAGACGCTCACGAGCCACATTGGCAGTTATATTGTGTGCGCTGGCAGAATATGCCCACTTGGAGTCCAACATTCCAGCCTCAGGATATAGCCCTGCATGGGGCCAGAAGTGGGCGGAGGCAGCAGCCCACCCCAAAGCACTTGGAAAGCAACACAAACATTGGGTTTGTGTCCAATACAGGGCCACACGCATCACTAAAGGCAACAAGTGCACCGCATACTTCTTCAAAAATAATTGCACCACGCCAGAGCGTGGCCTGCACACAGGTGCAAAGATCGGATAATTCTATTGTGGACACACCGGCCAAAGTGGCAATCGAAACTGCAAAGATATTACTCTGAGTTATACTGAGCTGAACCAATTCAGCCTGCTGAAATGGCGGGATTTCTCAACAGAGCTCATATCTGCACCATTTTCTGATACCCAGAAATAATGAAAATTACTCCGAACGAGTTATGGACTACCATTCGTGGTGCACCAAACCAAAAATGCCCAGGCCCAGATGGCATTCCATATGAGTTCTACAAAAAATATTTTAAATACATATCCCCATTGCTGCTAGCCTCACTCAACCAAAGCCTGTTGGAAACGCGCCTCCTACCAGGAGGACATGAGGCTTTTACAGTCACACTCTTCAAGAAAGGGGATAGGCTAGACTTAGCCAACTGGCGCCCCATTTCTCTAACAAACACAGACACCAAAATTTTAACAAAAATCATGGCTAACTGTTTAGGGACTGTAGCATCTGCCACCATCTCTCCAGAACAATTCGGTTTCATCCCCAGAAGGTCGATTTGGGATAACGTGCACTCTGTGGCTAATGTGTGTCAGTCCACAGCCTCTGGGGCACTTGTATTCTTGGACCAACAAAAGGCCTATGATAGAGTAAATTGGGAATACCTTAGGGCCTGCCTCCAACAATTCCGCCTACCTCCCCGCTTCATTAACTGGGTGATGCTGCTCACGGAATCTGCAACAATGGCTGTGCGCGGCCCAGGTTTCCTAACGGAAGTAGTCCATCCTCAAAGGGGCCTGCGACAAGGGGACCCTGAGCCCACTCTTATACAACTTCAGCCTTGACCCACTACTGCGAAATGTGAATGCCCAACTCACTGGGGTCCATGTGCCAGGCCAAACCCCAGTCAAGATGATGGCATTTGCAGATGATTGCGTGGTGGGGGTGTCTAATAACAAAGATGCACGCGCGCTTGAAGCCCTCATCCAGGAATATTCCTGGGTAAGCAACGCGACACTGAACGCCTCCAAAACCGAAATCATCCTCCTTGGTCGGTTTCAGAATTGCTGGGCCCCAGCAAGTAGTTCCCAACCCAGCCCAGCTGCTCGCCCAAGTCCACGCCTTACTAACTCAAACACACCGCTCCACTGGTGCTCCCTTTGTGCCGCGACCTACCATAGGACCGGTACGCCATCTGGGCGTGTGGTTGGAGGCAGGAGGATACGCGTCAGCAGTAATGGAGGGCCATATACTGGACAACGTGACGAAGCGAATCGCCTCTCTCAGAGCCCACCCTACTACCCTCACTGGCAGGGTTGTTCTTGCCAACTCTATGCTCCTATCCAAAGTCTGGTTTGGAGCCCACGCCATCCCCTTCTCCCCAAGCTTCTTCAAATCCCTGTATGCTTTGCTACAAGGTTGGCTTTGGTCAGGCCGCCCTCCACCAGTAAGGCTAGAGGTCATGTTTGGCCCTCATCATCATGGTGGCATGGGCCTACTTGACTTCAAAGCCCATGCCACCAAGATCCTAGGCACCTGGATTGCGGCCGTCACTGCTCCTACACTCCCATCCCAACACTGGTCCCGCGCGGTTCGCTCCGACTTCTCCTGAGCCTTGGGCCTCAACAATCCATCAAACCCCCACTCCCTGATGAAATACCTCGCATCACACACATCAGCCACAGGTCCTCACGGGACCAAAACCCACTACAAACGAATCCTACTCTCCATGCGAAGCGCAGAGTGGAGAATTCAGATTAGTGGACATACAACCTGAAGAGGCCGCCCCTCTCCTCAGTTCACACAAGAGGTACAGGGGCTACCCATCCATGATGGCGTGATCCCCATTCGACCCCAAGTCCTATCCAGGGTGGACTACCTGGACATGATGGACATCCCTTATTCCACTGAGACCCAAAAGACTATCTGGAAATACGCACACCATCCTCTGTTGCAGCCTCAAGTCCGCTCCCATGTGTGGCGCTGCCTGAGGCGGGTGTATCGTACAGCTGAGCGCTCTAATGCTTTACACTCATCCTGTGTCATGTGTGGCCAGTATGGAACGCTGTTTCACCGCCTGGAGAAGTGCTTTACCTCTAAAGTAATATGGCGCGAAGTCCAACGTCTGCTAGGCCAGGATCAAACACATCCCTTCAGTCTGTCAAGAGATATGTTTGCTTCATCAATGGCCTCCCCCTCCCCACCCTCCCTTCGTGCTCTGGTGGTTGCAATCGCCATGTGGACTATCCACACGATTGTCTTGGATGCCATCGCCGGATCCATCCCCACCCTCCCTGAAGCTGTCCACAGATTCCAGTCTCATTTGGTGGATCACTTTCAAGCGTGGATGTTTGGATATCTCCCACCACGTCACCGGCAGCTGGTCTCCTCCTGGTTCCCAGTCTGGTTCATCAAATCAGACCCCTTCCTCCACACATGCTCAATAGTGGCTACGCCCCCTACACACGTTCCCTCCCCCTTCCCATAAGTGGCGTTCCCGCTGGCAACAAGAGATAGCATCGCTTCTCTGGGGTGCCTCCCCTGGTACTAAGTTTTGTCTCGTCTGAGTCATATTCGGAAGTGTCCATCCCATGGTCAGCCTTCCCCGCAATAAATTTAAATTTAAAATGATATTATAATTACTTTCTTTTACTGCTCAAAGTCACTTTTGAGCGATTTTAAATTTAAGTTTTATTTATCCACGGCCGTCTGCCCAAACCTATTCTATGATGTCCTTGGCTCTGCCGCCTGCCACCCCAGTGTGGGGCAGCAGTACACCCCCACCTAGCGTTTTCTGCCCCATGGGCAAGCGCGTTCAGACGGCCACAAACAGCCCGCCCACTGCTTCCAACCGTTTTGTCCCCCACGGGACTTAGCGCTCCACCTGGCGCGCGTCCACCTTTCTCGCCCCCATCCTCCCGCCCTCCCTCGCTCTTCCATTCGGTATTGCCTTAGAGTGGACTATGGGAGTTTTCATATGCTGATAAGGCAATTATTGACCTAGCCACTGTGGCCTTTGCGCCAGCTGGCTTTATATAGTTCCGCCCTTTAAGGGCTACTTTGACGTCAGGTTCCAATCTGAGGAGGACGCTGAAGCGGCAGCACAAACTCCTCTAATTTATAAAAAAAACCCCACTCCCACAACCCATACTCGCCTCCCTTCAGACACCACGCTGGTGGTATCCTTTGCAAATCTCCCATCCCACCTTCCACCCCAGGTTTTGTATGACCAGTTGGTCGCGGGGCTCATGGCTTATGGCACTCAGCCCAACCTCATCTTTGCAATTCCATCTGGCGTGAAGCGCCTTGCTGCTCCTCGTGCAACAGCCACCATCATAACACACCACCCTACCATAGCCCAACAAATCCCACCCCGCGCTAGTGTGGCTGCAGCGCCTGATCATTTCTTTTGGGCTTGGGTCGATAATGGTAGGCAGATTTGTTCCCTCTTCTTTGGCCTCGACCATGCAAAAAGAGCATGCCCTCAGGCCAAATCCGCTGCTGCGGCTTCTGAGCCCCCCTCTGGAGGTTCAGTATGGGGCGCTTTGCTGCCCCCTCCCACCCTCCAATCTTGTTCAGTGGGCCCACATGGAAAATCAGCCCCCCCCAAAACCTCCAGCCTCACTCTCCCACCTAAATCTACCCCAGCCAATCAGAGCAATGCTTGGATCACCATTGGCACCCAAGCAGCTGCCCATTTGCCCAATCCCACCCACCTAAATTTGAACGCCACTATTCCAGTGAACCAAAATCCATGGGATCTTTTGGCTGAAACTGAAGAATCAGTTAATGTCCTCATTAGTAAGAATACAAGTCAACCTCTCTGCCAAGGTGATTATGGTCTTGCAGATTATTCCTTCCTGACTTCAATGAAACCCCTACCCCTCGCCATTTTGCTCCTCTGCCCAATACAGCCCCCTTCCAAAGTGACCACCAGCTAGCCTTAGCTGCGGTGGCCTCTCCTCAGTGCCTGAAACTATGCACCGTGGTGGCTCAGTCAGTGGCTCAGCTCCAGCATGGCCTTCCCACCCTCTTCTTCCCCCCAACTTCCCTGAATCTGCCTGCAGTGACATTCAAAACTATTTGATGATGCTGAAGTTGCTGTTATGAATGTCACAACACTTGCTTCATTCAACCCCTCAGCCAAAATCACCCGCCATAGTATCTCCATTTTCATCCAACTTCCTGAAGCCCCGCAAAGAAGCTGAAGTTCTCCTTGCAGCTTTTGTTGAAACACTTTCCCATCATTATCTTTATGCAGAAGTGGAAAACTCCTACTACGCTGACCACAACCCCCACTATGCGGATGCCTCAACGCCCTGGCTCTCTGCTCTGATCTGGTACTTTAACCAACATCCCTTGATTGAGGTGGGTCTTTCTGAAAACCAACCCCCTGACCCCTCTTCACCCTCTGCCATGGTGGGTTAGCAGTTTCTGCTTCCCACCTGGTTAGTAGTTTTTTTGTCATTTTGAGTGTTGTGTTTGGTACTGTCCATCCCCTGGTTGGCGTACCTCAGATAAATCAAAAATGATATTATAATTGGGGCCAATGTTAAAGACAAAGAAGCATGTTGGGAGGCCAAGAAGGGGATTTTGGAAGGCCTCCCTGACCTCAAGCATACCATAGATCAACGCTGGGTCAAGGCGAAGTATGCCCAGGTTGGTCCCAAGGATGCAAGAGAAGTTTGGCCCTGTATAACAGAAGGTGCATTAAAACAAACTAGCTTTGGTGAATGAAAATGGTTTGCTTCAGTTTTTTGGTTTGGGGGCTCAAAACCATTTGGTTTTCGAAATTCCAGCTTGGTTTGGCTGCTTCTACAATCAATTATTAGAGTTTGGTTGATTACCAAGTATAGTGTATTGCCTGATGGAAGCGTGCGCCTATTGGTGCGCCTCAGCTTAGAACCACTTCCTTAATTGATTGTTTTCTGAAAATTCCTTAAATTCCTCATATCGAGGCCAATCTCTCCCATTAGTTGACTTCTCCCTTATAATAAACCCTTAGCTAGTACACCGTTTTTATATTTATGTTAACTTAGACAATCCTGTGCACAGACCTTTTTGTGGAGGTCTCACGCTGCTTTAACCATTTAATTTTAATTACAATAAAACTAATTGCCCATGCACTTCTGGGCCGCCCATGTTCCCTCCAACCTAGGACGCATATACCTTACTACTCCATGTACCGCGTTGCTCCTGTTTGGTTACTCACTCTAATGATAACACTCCTCGACATAAGTTATTATTGCTTAAGCACCCTCTGATAGGCTCTAGTAACTTTATTACTAACGACTAGTTCCCTGGCGTTGGACCTGTGCATCATACACTACCACGCTGGAAACAGGATAGTTATAGATACTCTTCTGACATTAGTCAACCAACCCTTTGATTATACATGCACAAACTTTTTCCGCGTGGGACTTTTGCAAAGTTAAAACAGTGTGCACCAGCTTTTGGACATGGCCACGGTGGGGTTAACCACTGTTTGCTCTTTTTCCCAAAGATTGGAGAATCTCATCGTTATTTTTGCTACCTCTGACTGGAAAGTACCCACCCTTCTTGCTTGTACCCGTTGGATATGGATTTTTATGGTCTGAAAGTAATGATTCCCCAACTTTCCATTGGAATAATAAAATCAATTCAAGTAAACTGATTTTCCTTAGCACCGCGTTTGAATGGTGTAGATGGTATCTACAACAATGGTCCTGGGGGTGATGGCCTTGGATAACGTCAGACAACCCATTGCTGAAATGGTACTAGGGTCGTTCACGACTTAAAATGTGTTTTATAATGGTGTTGCCAAATATTGAACTGAAGCATATTTATCACCTTATGGCTCAAATATGGACCCCATTTCTTTGTATCAAATCACCCCAGAGAATCCACGCTTGACTACCACAATGACTTGTGGAACTCAGGAGGAGGAAAAGGAGTTACAATTACAATATAAAAACGTTTTTTCAGTTGCTGAAGATATGGTGGGATGACCATCTAGTACTAAAAAAAGATATGGTGGGATATGTGCCTTCAGTAGTAAGAGTGGCCAAATATCCCTCTCCTTTCTTTGATTCAGAAATGTATCCTGGGGTTAGGATAGAGCCTGAAGAAGAGTATGGTGGTGAAGTGTAAGCGTTGTCTGCTATGAATAAAGATCATTTGGGATATTTTTTGTTAACTGCTACCCTTTTATCACCTTCAGGTAGTATCAGCACTATTATCTTGGTGGATACTGGTGCCTTTGAGAATTTCATTGGCCAAGACCTAGCCGACTACCTTAAGCTGAGTTACTTGCCAGGTGGTATGGTTAGGGGAGGGGCTTCTCAAGGTATTCCCACAATGAAAGTACTAGGGTTAGTGGGTTATCAAGTGGGCAAGTATCTTTTGTCGGACTGTTTCCAAGCAACCAAAAACCTTCTAAACCCCATTGTTTTAGGGGTGGAATGGTGGAGAAAGTTTGACGTAAGGACCAACTTGAGAGGCAATATCCTATCCCTGACATTAAAAAATGGTCGCACATTAATTGTTCCTTTGTCTGAGGCTAACTTCCAAGGCGATTTGCCCAATGGCCCAATATCCACACCTTCAATCTCGTTCCATTGTTGAAGCCCTCACTGGAGGTACCTTTATCTTCCTGTTTGGAGGGTCTTTAATTTTCTTTCAAATGTGGCTTCAGCCAATAAATTACCTGCTCATTCAGAAATTGATTGTGAGTTCAAGCTCACTGTTGATCTGGTGCACATATCTTCCCCAATTTACCCCTTGACTGTATGGGAGGAAGAAGCATTAGATGTGTGGGTTAAGGAGCAGTTAGAAAAAGGCGCGATTTTTCAGCGTACCTCGCCAGTATGCTCCACACTTCTCTTTGTGGAGAAAGCCGATGGAACTTTACACCCTTGCGTAGATTATGGGAACCTAAACAATGTCACTTTATTAGATCTCCATCTCATCCCCTTGGATGCACAGATTGACCGCTATTTGGAGAAGGCTAAAGTCTTTTCCAAATGGATTGCCTCAATGCGTTCAATAAGATCCAGATTAAGAAGAGACAGGAGTGGTTAACTGCATTCCGTATCAAAAAGGGATTTTCCAGTTTTGGGTCATGCACTTTGGGCTTAAGAATGCCCCTGCTATCCTTCAATTCCGAATTGATGCAGCTTTTGGGGACCTGTTGGAGTATGCGCGGTTGCCTACATGGACGATATTCTGGTGCTTACCCCTGATCATAAGTTTCATGCAATACACCTTTGGCAAGTGGTGGAGAGGTTAAAGGCAGCCCGCCTTACGTTGAAGATAAGCAAGTGTGAACTCTTCAAGTCCCAGGTCACGTTTCTGGGCAACGTCGTGTTTGACCAGGGACACATGATAACTCCAGACAAGGAGAAGGCGATTAGTGAGTGGCCCACCCCCACCTCAGTCAAGGAATTGAGGAGTTTTTTGGGGACGTGTACATTCCTCAAGAAGTTCACGCCCAATCTTTCTGAGGTGGCAGCACACTTGTATAATGCCAGTGGTGCAAAAATGCTTCAGTGATCCCCCATTTTGGAGAATGCTTTACCAAGCAATAAAGCGCACCCTGCTGTCCATGCCCATCCTTCGCCATGTTGATCCTTCAAAGGAGTTCATTGTGTTTACTGATGCCTCCAACAGTGTCATAGTAACTGCCTTATTAAAAGTAGACGAAGATGGGATAGAGCATTCAGTAGGTTATTTTTCTATGAAAATGTCTTTGCCCGAGTTAAACTATGCTCTCTACAACAAAGAGTTACTAGCAGTAGTGGAGGCGCTAACTTATTGGCGCTATCACCTGCATGGCTCTTCCCAACCTTTCCGTGTAGGTTCAAATCACCATTCCTTACTTTACTACCGCGCTCCTCATGTCATAACTCCATGGCAGGCCCATTAACATGAGACCCTTGCCCAATTTGCATTTTCTTATGAGTTCACCAATGGCAAAGAGAATGAGTTGGCGGATGCTTTGAGCCGCAACCCTGCATTAGCTCCAAATCCAAGGGAGGTAGAGATACATAACACCCAGTTGATGATTCTGCCGGGTAAGATTAAATCTCAACTTCCCTCTTCCACGGCCAACAGGCTAGCGCTTGCACCTCTGGAAAATGTGGAGGGATACATGATGTTCAGAAAGGTAGCCCTTTCTCAGCCACTATCAGCTAATATACTATAGTACTTTCCAAGAGCGCGCTGAATCAGGAGGATCTAACTAGGGGTTATCATGTAAAGGATGAGATGGTGTGGTTCCAGGGGCGCCTATGGGTTCCTGCTGGACAACTTCGCCTGTAAATCATCCAGGACCATCATGATGTAATCACCATTGTTCATCCTGGAAGAGCAAAGTCCTTGGAGTTGATTCGATGCACCTACAATTGGAAAGGCTTACCTGCTCAGGTGTGATGGTATTTTAAAGAGTGCCCGATCTTCAATCAAATAAAACCAAATTGTCAACTTTTAGCGTGGTTGTTGGTACCAGTTCAAAAGGCTGAAGGGCCCTGGACGTCCCTATTGGTGGATTTCATTGTGAAATTACCTGTTTCTGATGGTTATGTTGCCATCATGGTGGTGGTGAACCATTTTATGAAGTTCGCCCACTTTATTCCTTGCAGAACAACAATAACCGTTGCTGTGATGGCTAGGCTCTTCGTCACTCATGTGTTTGCGCTTCATGGGGTCCCCCAAGAAATTGGTAGTGATTGGGGACCCCAGTTTACCTCCATCTATTGGGAAGTATTGTGTAAGACCCTTCATATTCTCCCTTGCCATTCAACTGCCTATCACCCCCAATCAGATGGGAATACTGAACGAGTGAACTAGTGCTTGGAACAGTTCCTGCGGTGTTACACTGCCGCGGATCATTCAGATTGGGTTCCTCACCTTCCTATGGCCCAATTTAGCTACAACAACACTTTGCATTCTTCAATTGGTTGTTCCCCCATTTTTCGCCATCTATGGTTTAACCCCGCCTTTAACAAAGAGCCCAGCTGTGGATCTAAAGTTGAAGCGTTGGTGGACTTTTCCAAGACTATCAAGAAAGTACACCAGTGGGTTTCCATGAGTTTGGAGGCGGCAATGCAAGTATATAAGGAGAACGCTGGTGGTAAGTGATGAGTGGGTTCAGCGTACAAAGAAGGGGATCTTGTGATGAATGATGCCCATAACATCCATATCAAGCTGCCATGCAAAAATGTGGGACCAAAAAGGATTGGCCCTTACCGCGTTGTTAGAAAGGTGAGCAACACCTCATACATGTTGGATCTTCCCTCTTCGTTTTAGATTTTTTCTGTCTTTCATGAAAAAAATTGACGTTGTTTGAGGGCCCCCCACCAGAGACTCCTGAGGCTTATCTCGTGGATGGGGTGCCAGAGTGGGAAGTGGAGGAAATAGTAGCCTCCCGCAGAGTAAAGAGAAGACTTAGGTACCTGGTATCTTGGAAGGGCTTTGATGCAGCGGAGAACAGTTGGGTACCAGCGCACATCTGTGCACATGCCCAGGACCTGATTGACATTTTTCAAAAGCTTTTTTCCCAGACTGACAGATCTCAGTCAAAGCAAACCGTTGCTGCAATGAAGTCAGCCCCAGCCCACAAGAACTTTTTCCTGTCACAAGCCCTTGGAGGGGGGGTTGATCCCCAAAAGGAGGTGAGGGTAATACACAGTGCATTCAAAAAGTTCTGGGACTAACGTTTTAAAGACATAACTTTACAAATAACTTAACTTTCTTTTATCATATTTAACATACAACCTTTCCCTCTCTATACATATTTATATTGCTAAAACATTTGTTAAAAGGTATGCACATAGTTCCTATTTTGTATAACCATGTCTAAACCAGCTGTCACATTCTTCTAATTTGTCTCTACTTTATCAAAAGGATGAACCTTCAGTGGCACCTTCATATTAGAGAACAGAAAGAAGTCAGACAGAGCCAAATCTGGTGAATAGGGTGGATAATAATAATCTAAAGGTGGCACTGAAGATTCATCCTTTTGATAAAGTAGAGACAGTTCAGAAGAATGTGACAGCTGGTTTAAACATGGTTATACAAAATAGGAACCATTTGCGTACCTTTTAACAATTGTTTTAGCAATATAAATATGTATAGAGAGGGAAAGGTTGTATGTTAAATTATGATAAAAGAAAGTTTATTTATTTGCAAAGTTTTGTCTTTAAAGTGTTAGTCCCAGATGGAAACTTTTCTCTATTGTTGCAATCACTTTTGCAACCCATTCAATTCAAGTCTGAATCTAGTTTGATAAATTTCATAGAGGAGATTAGTCTGAGCCCATGTCAGGGAACAGTTGGGCAAGTAAGGAAATAGGATCAGGTAGGAGGCCCACGGCCTCAAACGTCTAAAAACGCCCTTGGAGAAACTGGCGGAATAAGAAAAATTTCAAAAAACTGGCGGTCACCATTTCCCAAGAAATCCTAGCTGGCAAGCACGATGCAACCAGTACATCAATATGCCGCACTCCCAGCCACTTTTGCCGGTGGAATATGGAGTCCGCATGTTTCTGGACATCCAACAAACAGCTTTATGGGAAAAATTTTGTGGGGATGTGCACACTTTTTTCCCAACCGCGGTGTATGTTGCACCTCATTACATGTCACGTAATTGGCTGGACCTAGGTTTCAAAAACAAGGAGGCAGCAGATGAGGCTGCTGCGGTGCGCATAGTGATCAACCTCCCCAAAGGTCAACAGATCATCGAAACAAAATGCACTAGATGGACAAAATCCAACCAAATTTTTATTACGTTCGACTTCTTGCCTACTACAGTAAAACATGACATTTTGGAGCAACACCTGAAAGATGGTCTCGCCATCTATGGCGAAATACAATCTTTTGAAATGCAACGCTTTACGCTGATGCCACACCTGTGCACTGGCAAAGCCATCGCAGTTCTGACCCCAACCAAGGAGATCGTGAAGGACCTAACCTAGATCCTGCACTCCACTTTTATTAATATTGAAGGGCAACCACCCACCCTTTCCAGGTAACCGTGGACAGCGCGCCCCCCATCTGCACCCACTGTGACGCGTTCAGCCATAAGGCACATGCATGCACCACCAAGGAGGGCGTCACATTCCAAGAGCACCCCTCAGCGGCCATGGCCAGAGGAGAGGCGCACTATGAACCAACCGTAAGCACCAAAGAGGCTTTCCCATGGGGAGCACAAGGCTGCTACCTACTGGTAAAGCCTATTTCCCCGCAAGAGTGGAAGAAGGCCAAGCAGGCCTGCAGGGCTGCAGCCAAGGAAGCGTCCAAAGTCACCACCACTATCCCACACTCCCAATGCCAGGAGGACATCAAATCTTTGTGGTGGAAGCAAATTTGGAATCCACCAACCAATCAGATTGGGAAGCCCATACTGATTCTACCTGATCTGAGGATCTGATGGGTGACTCAAATTCTCCTGATCTTTGCAACCAAGCTCTGGTCAAAATTGACTTGGCCTTCAACCTATGTGAAAAAAAATTTTGCCCCGCTCAATGGTGCACTAAACTCATCTGCACCGCAAAAAATTTGTTTGACATTGGGGAAACAAAAAGCGAAGGCAAAAGCCAACATGAACCTTTCTGCTAAAATCAACAAAACTACCAATAGTGTTGCTGCAAACACCTGTGCTGCCGTGAAGGCCTGTGGGGATCTAGAGGAGGCTAGTGGGCCCAGATGCCCACCCCCTTGCACCTAAGGTGTGATGGGGGAAACCTTCACTTTAGGGACATCGAATATCGCTGGACTCAAGGCCTTGCCATCCCGGGCTAGGAAACTGAGTTTTTTACAACAAAATTTACCCGTGGATCTCCTGGCCATCCAGGAGTTCCACTGTCCGTGAGGTTCCGAGGAGGCTTGGAAAACAATGCTCCTCCCATCCCTATTTTTTGGTCGATGCACTGTTGGGTGCTAATTCAGAAAAATAATTTTCTCGAATTTTTATCATTGAAAACCTTCCTCAATGGCCGAGTCCTCGTTGTCACTTTTTCATGGGCTGATGTGGTACATGCTATCATCAACATCTATGCTCCAAACGGTGCACAAGAGCGTCAGGAATTTTTCCTGGCGGTCAAATCCCTCCTGCTACCCTCAGACTCCTTCATAGTTGGCGACATGAACTGTTGGCTAAACACACCAATGGACCGGTGGCCTTCCTCCTCCTACACCCCCAGGGTCATGTAGAACTTCGCGTTCTAAAGGCCACCCTTGGGTTAATAGATGCACTGCCACGGTAAGCCCTGCTGCTCAAAAACATGATGCGCCCCCACATCCACAACGGCCAATTAAGGTCCATGTCCCACATCGACCTTATCCTTACGCTGGCAAAATTCCAACCCCACATATCCCACTTTAAAATAACAAAAATGGAATTCTCCAACCATCGACTGGTCTCAATAACCTACCACCTACCTGTCACAGCTGCTAAGGCCCCACATTGCAAAATCCACCCCCCCAAGCTCGCATCACCAGTATTTTCCACATGGGTGGAATCAGCAACTTTGGCAAAAGAGTTTGTTGTACTGTTTTGCACGGACCCCATTTCCACATGGGCAACTTTCAAAGAAGATACCATCCACCAATCTCACCACCTCTCCTCCAGATGCTCACGAGCCACATCAGCTGTCATTTCGCGCGCTCTGGCAGTTGGCACACCTGGAGTCCAACATCCTGGCTACAAGATACAGCTCTGCATGGGGCCAGAAGTGGGCGGAGGCAGCCGCCCACCTCAACGCGCTCAAAAGGCAACACAAACATCGGGTTTGTGTTTAGTACAGGGCCTAATGCATTACAGAGGGCGACAAGTGCACAGCATATTTTTTTAAAAAAAATTTCACACCATGCAAGAGCGTGGCCTGCACACAGGTGCAAAGATCAGATGATTCCATCGCGGATATGCCAGACAAAGTGGCAATCAAAATACAAAAGTATTACTCTGAGTTATACCAATCTGATCCAATTCAGCTGGTCGAAGTGGCGGTCTTCTCGACCAAACCCACATCTGCACCATTTCCCAATACCCAGAAATATAGAAATTGATTACTCCGAATGAACTATGGACAGCCATCCGCGGTGCGTTCAACCGGAAATGCCCAGGCCCAGATGGCATTCCATATGAATTCTATAAAAAGTACTTCAAATATATATCCCCACTACTGTTGGCATCACTTAACCAGAGCGTTTTGGAAACGCGCCTCCTGCCAGGAGGACAAGAGGCCTTCACCATCACACTGTTCAAGAAAGGGGACAAGCTAGACTTAGCCAACTGGCGCCCCATTTCTTTAACTAACACGGATACAAAAATTTTAACAAAAATCATGGCTAACCGTTTAGGGATTGTAGCATCTGCCACCATCTCCCCAGAACAATTCGGTTTCATACCAAGAAGGTCGATTTGGGACAACGTGCACTCTGTGGCTAATGCATGCCAGTCCATAGCCTCTGGGGCACTTGTATTCTTGGACCAACAGAAGGCCTATGATAGAGTAAACGGTAATACCTCAGGGCCTGCCTCCATCAATTCCACCTACCCCTCGCTTCATCAACTGGTTAATGCTGCTCACAGAATCTGCAACAATGGCAGTGCGTGGCCCTGGCTTCCTAACGGAAGTAGTCCATCCTCAAAGGGGCCTGCGACAAGGGGACCCCCTGAGCCCACTCTTATACAACTTCAGCCTTGACCCACTACTGCGAAATGTGAATGCCCAACTCACTGGGGTCCATGTGCCAGGCCAAGCCCCAGTCAAGATGATGGCATTCACAGACGACTGTGTGGTTGGGGTGTCTATTAAAGATGCACGCGCACTTTAAGCTCTCATCCAGGAGTATTCCTGGGTAAGTAACGCTTCAATGAACGCCTCCAAAACCGAAATGATTATCCTTGGTCGGTATCAAAACTGCTGGGCCCCTGCAACCAGTGCCCACCCCGCCCATCTGCTTGCACACGTGATCGCCCTCCCAGCTCACCCCACACCGCCCCACTGGTGCTCCCCTTTGTGCCACGCCCTACCATAGGGCCAGTCCGCCATCTGGGCGTGTGGGTTGAGGCAAGCGGATATGCATCAGCAGTAATGGAGAGTCATATTCTAGACAACGTGATGAAGCGCATCACCTCCCTCAGAGCCCACCCTACTTCCCTTACTGGCAGGGTCGTTTTGGCCAACTCTATGCTCCTCTCCAAAGTCTGGTTTGGAGCTCACGCCATCCCCTTCTCCCCAAGCTTCTTCAATCCTTGAATGCCCTGCTGCAAGGATGGCTATGGTCAGGCCGCCCTCCACCAGTACAGTTAGAATTCATGTTTGGCCCTCAATCATGGTGGCATGGGCCTGCTTGACTTCAGAGCCCATGCGGCCAAGATCTTGGGTACCTGGATTGCGGCCATCACCGCCCCTACACTCCCCTCCCAACACTGGTCCTGCGCGGCCCGCTCCAACTTCTCCCGCGCCTTGGGCCTCAACAATCCATCGAACCCTCACTCCATGATGAAATACCTGTCTTCACACCCATTGGCCACAGGTCCTCACTGTACTAAAACCCACTACAAACAAATCCTACTCTCCATGCGGAGCGCTGAGTGGAGAATTTGTATTAGCATACATACAACCCGAAGAGGCCGCCCCTCTCCTCAGTTCAAACAAGAGGTACAGGGGCTACCCATCCATGATGGCGTGATCCCCATACGGCCCCATTTCCTATCCAGGGTGGACTACCTGGACATGATGGGCATCCCTTACTCCATTGAGACCCAAAAAACCATCCGGAAATACGCTCACCATCCTCTGTTGCAGCCTCAAATCCGCTCCCATGCGTGGCGCTGCCTGAGGTGGGTGTACCGTACAGCTGAGCGCTCTAACGCTTTACACTCATCCTGCGTCGTGTGTGGCCAGTATGGAACGCTGTTCCACCGCCTGGAGAAGTGTCCTACCTCTAAAGTGATATGGCGCGAAGTTCAACGTCTTCTGGGCCAGGATCAAACGCATCCCTTCAGTCTGTCAAGAGATATGTTTGCTTTATCAATGGCCTCCCCCTTCCACCCTCCCTCCATGCTCTGGTGGTTGCAATCGCCATGTGGACCATCCACACGATTGTCTTGGATGCCATCGCAGGCTCCATCCCCACCCTCCCAGAAGTTGTCCACAGATTCTGGTCTCATTTGGTGGACCACTTTCAAGCGTGTATGTTTAATTACCTCCCACTGTGCCGCCAACAGCTGGTATCCTCCTGGTTCCCAGTTTGGTTCATCAAATCAGACCCCTTCCTCCACACGTGTTCAATTGTGGCTACGGCCCCTTCACGCGTTCCCTCCCCTTCCCCATAAGTGGCGTTCCCGCTGGCAACAGGAGATAGCATCGCTTCTCTGGGGTGCCTTCCCTGTTACTAAGTGTTGTCTCAGTCGAGTCAATTTTGGAAGTGTCTGTCCCATGGTCAGCCTTCCCCGCAATAAATTAAATTAAAACGTTAGTCCCAGAACTTTTTGAATGCACTGTGTATAATGGTTAGAAAATGGTATCATAATTGGGACCAATGTTAAAGACAAAGCAGCATGTCAGGAGGCTAAGAAGTTGAAGTTGGAAGGCCTCCCAGACCTCAAGCATACTATAGATCAACGCTGGGTCAAGGCAAAGTATGCCCAGGCTGGTCCCAAGGATGCAAGAGTAGTTCAGACCTATATAACATCAGGTGAATTAAATGAACTAGCTTTTCATTGAATGAAAACAGTTTGATTCAGTTTTAGGTGAACAGGGACTCAAAACCCGTTCAGGTTTCGAAATTTTAAGCTTGAGTTGGCTGCTTATACAACTTTTTATTAGAGTTTTGTCAATTAACAAGTACAGAGTATTGCCTTGTGGAAGCATGCACTATTGGTGCTCCTCAGCTTAGCTCCGCTGTTGGGATTTTTGCCCACATTCCCAGTCGTCTAGATTACCAGGGATCACTAGGGAATAGTTTCCTGATGTGAGATGAATTGGATATCAGTTTACCCTAATTCAGGCTGATTATGTTTGGGGGATTTTAGGTTATTCGCCTGGCTGGATCCATCAGGGATTGATCCAGACAAATGCTTAAGATCTTGTCTGGCAGAGTTTCTGACAAAATAGGGACATCTGATAGTTGATTAACTATCAGGTGTACCGATTGGGATTGGTTTAGTTTCATCTCCAACTGATTGTGAATTTAGGAGTAAGTTGTGAGGCAAGTGATGCTACCTGCAACTAGTGAATTTATCAGTTGGTTTGTGACCTGCCTTAATGGGTATCAAGTCCCATTACCTGAGCCGGTCGCTTGCCAAATATGGTTGGTTCACTTATATTTAAGAGAAAACGTTAGGGACACGTTTTCTGACTCTTTCCATATTAGGTCTCAATGATGTCCAACAATGAAATCCTAACCAGGATGGGGAAGACCATTACTGCTGAGATGAGGATGGGTGAATCAATGGAAACAGTTGCCGTTTCATTGAGGGGGTGTCAAATGAGGGTTGGGTTCTGAATCCCCCACTATAAATTCCCTAGAATTCATTAATAAAGAACATATGATTTACTAGAGAATAATTTTACAGATTATCACTTTTACTTAGGTCTTAGATTTATAAACTTTATCAGCATCCATTTTTTCTATTCTTTCTCAGGGATATTATTGTTGTGTGCAATAATTGGGAGACTCTTAAAGGTAAAGAGTAAGAATCTGAGCAGGGATCCAGAGAAGAAGCTGAATCAAATTGGGGATTGCTGCTGATATGTGTTGAACCAGAGAAACTGTAAACAGGGATCTAAGAGTAGACCATGTTAGGTGGTACGAGGGATCAAATCCTATTCAAGACATCATATGTATTTTGAGAGGAAATACTTGCTGAGCATTGGACTAAAATCTAGTACTTCCATTAAACTATGGATAATAGTCGTCATACTATTATCAGACGATTTTATTAACTATTATACAACGCGGAGAGGATTGCAGCTGTCACCGCCCCTACGCTCCCCTCCTAACACTGGTCCCGCATGGCCCGCTCCAACTTCTCCCGCGCCTTGGGCCTTAACAACTCATTGAACCCTCAATCCTTGATGAAATACCTGTCTTCCCAACCATCGGACACAGGTCCTCATGGTACTAAAACCCACTACAAACAAATCCTCCTCTCCATGCGGAGCGCTGAGTAGAGAATTTGTATTAGTGGACACACAGCCCAGAGAGGCCGCCCCTCTCCTCAGTTCACACAAGAGGTACAGGGGTTACCCATTCAAGATGGCGTGATCCCCACATGGCTCCATGTCCTATCCAGGGTGGACTACCTGGAC
Organism: Massospora cicadina; assembly: GCA_022478985.1. Taxonomy (NCBI): domain Eukaryota; kingdom Fungi; phylum Entomophthoromycota; class Entomophthoromycetes; order Entomophthorales; family Entomophthoraceae; genus Massospora; species Massospora cicadina. Next base: position 67,247 of record JAKSZP010013414.1, read on the forward strand.
ATGATGGACATCCCTTGCTCCATCGAGACTCAGAAGACTATTTGGAAATACGCACACCATCCTCTGTTGCAGCCTCAAATCTGTTCCCATGTGTGGCGCTACCTGAGGCGGGTGTACCGTACAGCTGCGCGCTCTAACGCTTTACACTCATCCTGCGTCGTGTGTGGCAAGTATGGAACGCTGTTCCACCGCCTGGAGAAGTGTCCTACCTCTAAAGTGATATGGCGCGAAGTTCAACGTCTGCTGGGCCAGGATCAAACACATCCCTTCAGTCTATCATGAGATATGTTTGCTTTATCAATGGCCTCCCCCTTCCACCCTCCCTCCATGCTCTGGCGGTTGCAATCACCATGTGGACTATCCACATGATTGTCTTGGATGCCATTTCAGGCTCCACCTCTACCCTCCCAGAAGCTGCCCACAGATTCTGGTCTCATTAGGTGAACCTCTTTCAGGCGTGGATGTTTGGATACCTCCCACTACGTTGCCAACAGCTGGTCTCATCCTGGTTCCCATTTTGGTTCATCAAATCAGACCCTTTCCTCCACACGTGTTCAATTGTGGCTACGGCCCCTTCACACGTTCCCTCCCCTCCCCATAGTGGCGTTCCCGCTGGCAACAAGAGATAGCATCGCTTCTCTGGGGTGCCTTCCCTGTTACTAAGTTTTGTTTCTTTTGGGTCAGATTTGGAAGTGTCTGTCCCATGGTCGGCCTTCCTCACAATAAATTTAAAAATATACAACGCGGAGAATTGCACAAAACCTGAACCTGTGCAAGCAATAAATTTATAGGGGTTATTGGCCAAAAATAATCAGATAACCTATAAATGATACAAAGTGGTGCTCACTACAGGGGGTGTTTTTGAGTAGAAATAATAAGACACGATGTCATATGAGGATGTTTATAATTCTAGAAATAAATTACTAAGGAGAGTAACATTAATGAAGACAGAACTTGAAGTGGATCACAAACATTTGCGTTCACCCAGCTCAGAAGTGGAGCTCCAAGTGAAGCAAATTGAAGATACTCAATAAATGGGAAAAGGAAATGCAGACTAGATATGGAACTATCTAGTGCTGCAAAATACCTGTTCCACCTGACATCTACCTGAGATAAAGAGGATCAGCAGGGCCAACTTGGGTTGAAATTGGGTCCACTTGAAATAGTCCTGAGGATCAGCAGGGTCAACTCAGGTTGAAATTGGGCCCACTTTAATAGTCCTGAGGAGTGAGTGTTTAGTTGAGGCATTTGTTTAAATAGGAAGCAGTCAATTAAGAGTATTGGATAGCCATACCAATGAATATATGAAGTCAAAACAGGAGATGATTGATCCTAGATTGTGGAGAGAATCGTTTGACTCAATAACACTCAAATAATGATAAAATTGCTGGAGACGAGTTCATCAATTAAAGATGAAATTGAATAAAGCTAACGAGGCCAGATCAATCTGTGTGATAAAGGGATCATTTCCAGATCCTACAGTGAATTTATTTTTAACGTTTTAGATGGCCAAGAAGGCCAAAAGTGGTTTTTAGGAGAAAAATGATTTATACAATTAAATGGAACTGTTGACTAATGAGATACGAAGATTCAAGCATCAGTTTCCAAAATATGAGATGAGATTAGGACCTGTTGGACGAATAACCAGTCAGTTTTGAAGGCCTAATGAATGAAAATATTTAAAAGTATTTCCAAAGTCTGCAAGTGTAGCCTATACTTGAAGAAACAGCGCTGCAGGTTGTATATTGAAGAAGGTCAATACTAAAAAATTGGAAGTAATGGACCTAAGAGAAAATAAGTGCAATGTTCCCAGAGGACCTCTGAACCATTAAATGGTTGTGTCTTGAAAATTTTGGTCAAGTCCTAAAAGAAGACCACTGAACCAAATAAATGGTTAAATCTTAAGAGAATAAGATTTTGAAACATGATAACTTGTATGTCAGAGTAAACCTAGGACCCAGCTTGGATGAAGGGGAAAAAAGTAACTCTGAACTTTTTTGTAGGTTAAAAGTTTCATCAAAAAAGGAAAATACAAAAAATATTAAAAACATAAAATAATAAATATCAATTTTTATGGTCCATGATTTTTGGACCTATGATGAGATGTGATTGCTGGCTGGGGTAACTGAGAGTATCAACCTATTGGTTGATTGAGAGCAACTCGCTGATCTGATGGAAGGACAGATAGAGGAGGTGCTCAAATTGTTCAAAAAGTATTGGGAAGTATTCACCCACGATGACAACAATTTGGGATGTGCGAGAGATGTGATCTACAAGGTTGATACTGGGGAAAATTTGCCAAACAGGATGAGACTATTTTGATGGTCAGAAGGCAGCTGAAGTGGCAGTGGAAGAGGAAATCAGCAAACTAGTGAAGCATGGGCTTCTAGTTCCATCATCAAGTCCCTGGGCGAGTCCATTCTTATTGTGAAAAAAATGGCTCTAATTGGGTGGTGATTAATTACTGGAAGCTGAATAAGATTACAAAGAAGGATTTATATCCCCTACTAAGAATTGACAATGTGCTAGATCGATTAAGAGAAGTGAAGTATTTCTCCACGATGGATCTGATATTGGGATATTGACAAATTGAAATGCCAAGAGAAGACCAAGAAAAATGTGCGATTATTACCACGCAGGGGCTATATCAACCAATGAGGATGCCCCAGGGTCTATGCAATACGCCTGCAACGTTCCAGAGGGCCATGGACGCTATACTAAATGACTTGAAGTTGTCATGCGTCCTGGTGTACTTGGATGATATCAATTTGTTCAGTAGGACGTTTACTGATGACCTACAACACTTGGAAGAAGTATTCAAGAGACTGTCCGCAGCCAACCTGAAGATTAAGCTGAGGAAGTGTCACTTCTTCAAGAAAGAGTTGGTATATCTGGGATTTGTGATCAACTCTAGTGGACTTCAGCTAAAAGCCCAGAAGATCGAAGCCATATAACGAATGGCTGCGCTGAATAGTGTCCAAGATATCCAAGTGTTCCTTGGAATGTTCAGATAATATAGAGGATTTAATTTGGTATTTTGCCAGAATCGCCAAGCTTTTATTCCATCTGTTGAAGGATTTAAAGAATGGATTTGTATGGAATGAAGAAGCACAGAAATTCTTTGATGAGTTATGCCAGTACCTGATAGATTCTCTGATTTTGAAATATTCAAATTTCAATAGAGAATTTATTATACAAACTGATGCTTCATTAATAGTGATTGTTGCCATAATGAGACAAGTAGATGAACTTAAGGATGAACATCTGGTGGTGTATGTGAGCCAGACGCTCTCAGTTGCTGAGAGGAACTACATCATAACTGAGCATGAATGTATTGCAGTCATTTATGCCTGTAAACAATTTAAGGTGTACATCCATGGAACGCACTTCAAAGTGGTGACAGACCACTCCTTGTTGTGTTGGCTTCATAATTTGCAAGAACCAGAAGGATGACTGGCCCGATGGGCATTGAAGTTACAGGCTTACAATTATGAGATTGTTTACTGAGCAGGGTCTTCTCATCAGAATGAAGTGGCTTATCGTGATTACCAATGGTACAGATGGTATACCAGCAGGTGGATGAGTTATTCCAGATAATGGTCGATGGAGAAATCAGGAACAAGCCCCAATAAATCCAAGGAGCACTTTGAAAAGCAATGAAAAACACTGAGACCATGGATGGAAAAGTTTTTAAGACAATCAATGAAAATTAGTTATTATTCCCAAAGCTATCAGAAAGAGCAGCTATCATTCAAGCCGCTCATAAGGTTTTTGGGCATGGAGGCCTGAGAAAAATGACCAACAATATTCACCAGTACTACTGGTAGTCAATCAACTATGACGTCATGGACTATCTAGCTTGCTGTGTGAAGTTCCAGCTTCACAAGCCACATAAGTATATGACTGGATACAAATTGGTTTTTCTGGATTTGCTTGGCATATGGTGTCCATTGATGTGATGGGACCGCTGACAATGAGCACAGTGGGAGTCAAGTACATAATAGTTACAATTGATCATTTGAAAAGATGGGTCGAGATGAAGGCCCTGGCAAAGATAGATGCTACCAGTACCGTGAAATTCTATCTGGATCAAGTAGTATACTGACATGGATGCCCGCAGGTCCTGTTGAGTGACAATAAGACTAACTTCATGTCTCATGTGATCCTGTGGTTAAATGAGATAATGAGGATCTTAGGAGTCATGTCTGTACCCTACCTGCTAGAGATGAATATACTGGTGGAATGAGTTAATGGAATGCTGTCCGTGACGCTGAGGAAGCTGGTTATAGTAAGAACTTCCATATGGGGAACATACCTGAGTTCAGTGACATTTGCCTACAATATCAGTCATCATATGGTGATGGGAAAAACGCCATTTGAATTGCTATATGGGAGGAAAGCGCATTGCCACCAATTTTATGTTTGGTGGTGAAACCAACATTGGGATGATTGCTGAGAAGTACCTGAACCAACTGATGAATATTCTGATTGAAATGAAATTACAAGCATTTGATATAACTTTGAAGGAAAGGATACAAGCAAAAATGACAGACGATAAGAACTGACCAGTTTTATCAGAATACCAAATAGGTGAAAGAGCTGCCTATTGTGATATTCATGTTTTGGGAGAAGAAACAAATTGGATGCATTGTGGTCATGTTCATTTGAGATAATTGCCAAGATGATGACGGACGCCTATTCCATCAAGAATCTCTTGGATGGAAGGGTAGTAAATTAAGTCCATGCTAAGTATTTGAAGCGAGGGATCAATGAAAAAAAAACAAAAAAGAGTTCCCAAAGGACCATTGAACCATTAATTTGGTTATGTCCTAATGATTAACTCAAGTCTAAAAAAAGGACCTCTGAACCAATCTAGATGGTCAAGTCTTAAAAAAGTAAGACATCTGAACCATAGAAAAGTGGTAGGTCTAATAATACCTAGGATCCAGTTTGAGGGGAAAATAAAAAGATGGACCGCTGAACTGAAACAAGGTCAAGTCCCATGGAAAAAAATAAGAATAAAATAAAAGATTGATAAAACTATGGAAAAGAATTATTAAAACTGCATAGAAAACTAATATAATTTTATAATCTTTTATTTTTTATATTATATCCTTAATTCAGGGATTATTCTGCATATGTCACCTCTTGGGGATGGAGGATGAATTGCAGTAAGAGTGAATAACCCTTCAAAATCTAGCTTTTCTTTCTCATAACAATCACTTTGGTTACTATGATTCGATTTAAACAGCAAATTTGGATAATCACACACAGGAAAGATGGGCGACTTTAATAACAAAAATAATACAACATGGGCGAGCGTCACAGCAAGCGGTGCACTTAACGGTGCAACTAAGGGCAAGAAACGCCCTGGAAGGGGACCAGGAACCCAAGCCATAAAAAAATTGCAAAATCAGACACCGTCTGGGTTTATGGTGTTTACTGTAAAGCACGCGCAATACATGTACATTCAATTCAACCAACCTTTGTCAAAGGTGGAACATGGGATCAGGCTCTTCCTTGGGGATGAGTCACCGACCCTGTGGGAGAAAACATGTGAGGCACAGCCCTCACTTTTCCCTCATGTGGTGTATGTAGCCACCAACAACATGGGCTGCGGCTGGATTGATATTGGTTTTGAAACAGCCGATGAAGCTGATGCTGCAGCAAAAATCTGCATGGAAATTGCCCTTCCTGAGGCAAAAAAAATTCAGTGCGCACTGCGTGCACCATATGGAACAAAGTGAAAACTTTGTTCATCTCCTTTGACTCGCTCCCCCACCAACCTTCCTCATAAGGTAATCAAGGAGGAGCTCTGCAAAGGTCTTTTGGCCTACGGAGAAATCCAACAACTCAAATTACAGCAATTTTGCTTAATGCCCAACCTGTGCACGGGCAAAGCTATCGCTGTAATCAACCCCTTCCCAGAAGTGGAAGAGGATTTATCCAGAATTCTTCACGCAGCAGAATTTCACTTCGCAGATGGGGGCCAGTCAGCTGCATTGAGTTACACCAGAACGCGCACCACCCATTTGCAACCACTGTGGCTCACTGGGCCACAAGGAACATGCATGCCCTGTGAAAGAGGGCTTAATGGAAAAAGATTTTTGTGAAGAAGCTATGGACGAAGATAATGAAAACTTCACCAAAATGACTGATGGCCACCACCCATTCCGCTGGGGTGAAGATGGACTATACTCCATCATAGACCCAGTTACAAGTAAACAGCTTAAAGCAGCACAAAAAGCCCGCAAGAGAGCAGCGGCCAAAGCGGCAGCACACGCGGAGTCCGCCATTAACCACGGACAAATTTGGGAGGATATTTTGGATATCCACCAAGCCATCCAATCAGAACAATATGCCCAGGTCGAAAATTTTACAGTAACTAAATTGAGCCACAAAGCGTCATCAGTCATGCACATACTGAGGAACAATGCAACCACAATTTGGATGAAAATGCGGTGCACAATGCAACAAAGTTGAACCTCAAAAATATAAAATCCAATCAACAACCCACATTAAATCAACATGAGACCTGTGCAGGAAAAGTTGACACAAATACAAAAAACCGCAATTCCCTTGAATTATTGGGTCAGATCAAGGGAACCAACAATGGCAGTGAAAGAGTTGGAGTACAGACGTGGAGCATGGTCAAAATGAGCCGCGGTGGGATAGGGCCAGAGGGTCCTCCCAACTACTCCTGAGGCGCGCGGTCACCTCAGTGTCAATAGGGACGTTAAACATCGCGGGATCCAGGGCTCATACGTCCCAAGCCAGAAAATCTGCCATTCCTGCAAAAACCTTTTGTAGACATCTTGGCCATCCAAGAAACCCACTGCCTACAAGAGGAAGAAGAATCCTGGTCAACCAGGGTCGCACCATCAAAATCAGTATGGACGTCTCACTGTGGGGTGATAGTCCAAAACAACAAAAAATTTAAAATTACAAATTCATCATCACACTTGCATGGTTGAGTCCTGGTAGCAACAATCACATGCCAAGATGAAATAATTTTGTTAGCATGTATCTACGCACTGTGCACTGCAACTGAGAGAAAACAATTTTTGAAAAAGTATCTACTCTCACCCTCCCACCAGATATCATCATGTTAGGCGATTTCAACTGCTGGGATAACCCCAATACAGATCGATGGCCTAATCCCAGGGGATACCCACCTGGACACATTGAATATCGCACAATGAAGGCATCTCTTGGCTTACAGGATGCTCTTCCCCCCAATTCACCAATCCTTCCCCACATGACAAGACCCAACATATACAAGGGACTACTCATATCGATGAGTCATATTGACCACATCCTCATCCCACAATCCCACCACTCAAGAATCATTAAATTTACAACAAAAAAGATTAATTTTTCTGATCACCGATTAGTTATGGTGCAGTTAGTGCCAACCCAATCCCACACACAGGTGTCGCCTTGGAGAAAGCTTCACCCAGAAAATATAAAATTGCCTGAGATATCTGACTGGGTTGAAAACAAGGCTACAAACCCAGAATTACAACCCCATTCATTTTGGATCCCATTGGAACATGGGAAAATTTCAAAAAAGATTTAATCAACAAAACCTGACATATTGCATCACGCAGGTACACCACAGACACAGCCACAATCAAGCGTACCTTGGCAGAACTAGACCACCTGGAAATAAATACTCTAAGATCTGGCTATAGCCCTAATTGGTGACTCAAATGGGCAGAAATTTTAGCCTGACTTAACAATCTCATCTTTGAACACCAACACAGAATCAAAGTATCGAACAAAGGTAAGTTCATAAAGGAAGGCAAAACTTGCTTGACATACTTTTTCTGCCAATTCCAATCACGCGGAAACCAGCCCACATGCACACAGGTCCACAAGACCAACGGCACCGTGGCAATTGACCCTGAGGAGGTCAAGGCGGAAGTACACTGCTATTACACCAAATTATATCGCGATATGCCAACAGATCCACAAAAAATAAAAAATCTATCAAACTGCAGAGATACAAAGTACACCACCAAATTACAATATACTATCCCTTATTACACTGGAGGAGCTTTGGGAAACAATTCGCGGTGCACCACGTAGGAAATGCCCAGGGCCTGGTGGGATACCCTACGAATTTTACAAAAAAATATTTTCAACAAACTGCCCCCCTCCTATTGGCGTCTATGAACCAGAGCTTATTGGAAACACGCCTATTACCAGAAGGCCATGAATCCTACGTTATAACCTTGTATAAAAAGGGTGACAAGTTGGACCTGACCAACTGGCGCCCAATTGCACTCTTAAACACTGACACAAATATTCTAACAAAAGTTTTAGCAGCTAGATTAGGCGCAATTGCATCTGACGTCCTATCACCCAACCAGTTTGGGTTTATACCAGGGCGTTCAATCTGGAACAACATACACCCTGTTGCAGACATTTGCCAATCCAAAGCAACTGGTGCCCTGGTCTTCTTGGATCAGGAAAAGGCGTATGACCGTGTTAGCTGGCCATACCTAAAAGAATGTCTACATGTCTTCAAACTCCCACCAAGATTCGTAAAATGGGCGATTCTCCTAACAGAATCTGCAACCATGGCTGTATGAGGCCCTGGATTCCTAACAAACAATATCAAACCACACAGAGGGCTCAAACAAGGGGATCCCCTCAGCCCACTGCTATACAATTTCAGCTTTGACCCGCTCCTCCGAGTAACTGACTCACGTCTCATGAAGATAATCGCACAAAGACAACCAACAGTCAAGATACTGGCCTTTGCAGATGACTGCGTAGCAGGTATAGCAAACAATGAAGATGCCCGACAGCTGGAACACACTCTAGAGGAATACTCCAAAGTGAGTAATGCATCGCTCAACAAAAGGAAGACAGAAATCATCCTCTTACGCAAATACACAAACAATTGGGCCACAACATCAGAACCTCACACCAACACTCGAAGAAAAAACCCAATTATTTTACCCTTTGCAACACCTCCCACCACCACTCCTGTCCGACACTTTGGAATCTGACTAGAATCAGGGGGATATGCTAATGAGACAATGGAAAGTAACCTGTTACAACGGGTATTCAAACGAGTAGCCTCCCTCAAGGGGAGAACCCCAGGACTAACAGGACGAGTTACAGTTGCTAACTCGCTCATCCTCCCAATACTGTGGTACCAGGCCCATGCGATAGCCTTCTCACCTACCTTTATAACCTCAATTCGCGCGCTTATCCAGGGCTGGCTGTGACCTGGCTTTCACCCTCCTATACGGATGGAAACACTATTTGGCTCATGCTCAAGCGGAGGCATGGTACTAATAGATTATGAGAGCCACGCCAATCACATCCTAGGTACCTGGATAAAGGAAATCCTTGCTCCAGACCTCCCGCAACAACATTGGTCCAGAGCAGCAAGGACTAACTTTGCACAGGTGCTCAAATTAACCAACCCACATAGTCCACCCAGACTACTTTCATACCTTTCCAAGCACCCTACTGCAACGGGTCCGTATGGAACCTCCCCTCATTTCAAACATATCCTCTGAACCATCCGCCATATGGGATGGACCATAGAGAACATGGGTACTCTACAGGGAATGGGACGACCCAGCCCCCAAGATCAAATTAAGAAACCCAGAAAACCACCCCCAGAGGGATATGCTCGCAACAACCCCAAGCATAGCTAGGATAGAATACCTAGATATGCTGGACATTCCCTATGATTTAACCACACAGAAAGCAATGTGGAAAATGACACACCACCCACTCCTACAGCCAAGGATAAGAGCAAACGCCTGGCGCTGTCTGAGAAGGACCTATAGGATGGCAGACCATTCCAACTCACTCCACAAAACATGTGCAGTATGTGGAGGGGAGGGATCCCTACATCACCGCCAAGAAACATACCCCCAACCAAAGCTATATGTCAGGAAGTCGCACGCCTGCTCAAGATTCAAAATGAACAGGAATTCTCGATATCAAAGAGTATCTTCGCGCTCCAGATCGAGTCACCAATCCCATTTACACTCCACTCCCTAATAATACCCATTGCAATGTGGACAATACACACAATTGCATTAGATGCATTCAAGGACACGGTCCCAACCATTCATGGGATTATTAACAGATTCCATGTCCACTTACTAGAGCACTTCCAAGCCTGGCTCTATGGATATATGAGACCAAGAAAAAAGCGCTCATAGAATCATGGTTCCCACTCTGGTTCCTCCACACAGACCCTTTCCTTCACACCTGCTCCATAGCAGGGGAAACCCCCTCGGAGTATTGCACCAACCCCCATACCTGGCAGTCCAGCTGGCAACAGGGGTAACTTGAGTACCCTGGGGTGCCCAATTTTTATATTTGTTAGTTATTCTCTTAGTTTCACATATATTTGGTAATTTCCGTCCCCTGGTCGGCTTACCTCAGTTAAATAAAAACCCTTCAAAATCTATGTGAGATCAGATGCTAGCAAGGGCTAACCTTACATAAAACCAAGTTTGTTGAGTGGACACAGATCCCTACAAGAATGTGACTAGGGGAAGGAAATTGAGATGTCAGAAGAAGGCAAATGCAATATCCTAGAGCAGGGAGGGAAGCAACAGTATAAGAAGAGGCAGTTGGCGAATAACCCCAAGTAATCCTGATATGGTACCAGAGCCGGAAGATTGGTCTTGAGCGCTTTCCAATGGTCTTTGTCAAGAACACTGGACATATGGGCCGGCAATGAACAAGGGATACTAGATGGGGGGTTGCCAAATCATGCCCCCTATAAAAGCCATCAACAGAAGATTCCGATGGGATGTGCCAGAGATGAGATAGTTGAGCAAGGAGTGAATGGCATCCTGCAAGAAATGACTATGAGCTTCTCAGAAGCTGAAGAAAAATGTGCGATGGAAACCAGGAGAGGCTGAAAGCTTTGTGGCCCAACATTGAAGAACTTGGCTGGCAAAGCGAAGAGCATAAGCTGCAATATCCCAATCTAGGATGTTCTCAAGATTGGGAGAATTAAGAGCTATGGATAAAGCCTTGGTGACTTGGGCCTTTAATTCTGCATAGGGGAGTTCAAGATGTACGCTGTTGCTGATGATGAATTTGGTGGTCAAGACAGCTGGCTTGTAATAGTGACCGAGATGGAAGAGGAACTCCAGAAGCAAATCTGACCTGTGAGGAATGAACGACCAAGTTTGAAGGGCATTACTTCTGGAGGCTTGACGATGATGTTGGGAATATCTGCAAAAGGGGCCATATCCAGGAGAGTTTCGAAATCTAACTCTGGAATCAATGACATAGGAAGGATTGGCTGTGAGTCGTTTGAGACAATTGCTAACCTGGTTTCAGTGGGGTTAGTTACCATTTCCAGTAATTCCATGGAAGTACTAACCACTGGTACTTGACTAGGAGTATATATCCTGGAAGGATCATAGAAAAGGTTCTGTTGCACAGACCAAATCATCATCTGAAAGAGCCGAAGATCTTGATCAGAAAAACTGTTGAGCAGCTGTTGGTACCATGACTCAGAATTTGACATATGAGCTGGACAAGAGGGAGAATGTTGGACTTATATGATATTCAACATTATGAACTCTGAAATCAATTAAGCTCCAATTTCAGAGAAAAAAATATCAAAATTAATGGTATAAGCTCTCCAAAGAATAATTAAGAATGATATGAGCCAGGAGGTTATGAGAAGAAAATAACAAGGGCGAACATAAATGAGCATTCTTAATTGGGCAGTAAAATGAACATTGACGGCAAGAGTCTCCTGTTAAGGACGAGGAGAAAATCAGGAAATTGAGGGCTCCAGACCAAGAATCCTGAATATGACAGTAGGTCATATGCCCTGATAGGGGGAAACCCGGATCCTAGGATTGATAACGTCATGAGTAAATTAATCAGACTGGCATGACAGAAGATCATGGGGACTGTGCTCCGAGTAAGTGGTAGCAAGGAGGAAGAGGAAAAGAGCCGCATGCTGAAGGTCATCCTGAGCAGCGTTGAGTACTGATGATTGTACTCCACTTGAGCAAATAAAGTATTTGACCAAGTGTCCAAAGCAGCGTTCTCCTGCCCCGGTCCTTTTCTTACTGGAAATCTAGGCAAGAGGGGGATGTGTTGGGATTTTTGCCCATATTCCCAGCCAACTAGATTACCAGGGATCGCTATGGGATAATTTCCTGATGTGAGGTGAATTGGATATCAGTTGACCCTAATTCAGGCTAATTATGTTTGGGGGATTTTAGGTTATTCGCCTGGTTGGATCCATCAGGGATTGATCCAGACAAATGCTTAAGATCTTGTCTGGCAGAGTTGCTGACAAAATAGGGACATCTGATAGTTGATTAACTATCAGGTGTACCGATTGGGATTGGTTTAGTTTCATCACCAACTGATTGGGAATTTAGGAGTAATTTGTGGGGCGAGTGATGCCACCTGCAACTAGTGAATTGATCAGTTGGTTTGTGACCTGCCTTAATGGGTAACAAGTCCCATTACCTGAGCAGGTCGCTTGCCAAATATGATTGGTTCACTTGGATCAAGAGAAAACGTTAGGGACACGTTTTATGACTCTTTCCATATTAGGTCTCAATGATGTCCAACAATGAAATCCTAACCAGGATGGGGAAGATCATTACTGCTGAGATGAGGATGGGTGAATCAATGGCAACAGCTGCCGTTTCATTGAGGAGGTGTCAAATGAGGGTTGGGTTCTGAATCCCCCACTATAAATTCCCTAGAATTCATTAATAAAGAACATATAATTTACTAGAGAATAATTTTACAGATTCCTACTTTTACTTAGGTCTTAGCTTTATAAACTTTATCAACATCCATTTGTTCTATTCTTTCTCAGGGATATTATTGCTGTGTGCAATAATTGGGAGACTCTTTAAGATAAAGAGTAAGAATCTGAGCAGGGATCCAGAGAAGAAGCTGAATCAAATTGGGGATTGCTGCTGATATGTGTTGAACCAGAGAAACTGTAAACAGGGATCTAAGAGTAGACCATGTTAGGTGGTACGAGGTATCAAATCCTATTCAAGACATCATATGTATTTTGAGAGGAAATACTTGATGAGCATCCGACTAAAATCTAGTACTTCCATTAAACTATGGATAATAGTCATCATACTATTATCAAGCTATTTTACTAAATATTATACAACAAGGAGAATTACACAAAACCTGAACCTGTGCAAGTAATAAGTTTATAGGAGTTATTGGCCAAAAATAATCAGATAACCTATAAACTTTCACACCTGCTTCCTTCAATTGATTGTTTTTTTGAAATCCCTAAATTCCTCATGTCAAGACCGATCTCTCTCATTGGTTGACTTCTCCCTTAAAGAAACCTCTTCGCTAGTACATTGTTTTTATATTTATGTTATCTTGGACAATCAAGTGCGCAGACCTAATTGTGGAGGTCTCACGCTACTTTAACCATTTAATTTTAACTACAATAAAACTATTTGCCCATGCACCGTTGGGCCGCCCAGTTTCCCTCCAACCTAGGACACCTATACTTTACTACTCTGTGCACCGCATTACTCATGTTTGGTTACTCACTCTAATGATAACACTCCTCAACCTAACTTATTATTTCTTAAGCACCCTCTTCTGGACTCTATTAACTTTATTACTAATGACTAGTTCCCTGGCGTTGTACCCTGTGCACCATGCACTACCACGCTGGGAACAGGAGAGTTATAGATACTCTCCTGACATATACTTGGCAGTGGTAAACTTTTATAATACTGCTTCAGCCTATGTTTGTGACAATAGAGATGCTATTCTGGGCAATTGACATTTGATAAATGAAGCTCAAACATAACATGACTTATTTATAGTGGGATCTCTGGATACCTTGATGATCAAATTAATTAATGATTCCAAGAACACAATGTTGGTTGGGCTCAGAGAATTAATCAAATCAAAGTCACATTATAATCTTTGCAGCAACATTGTCAGGAACTGACCAAACAAGGCGTTGCAGAAGGGCATCCTGGGCCCAGGGGGCCTGAAGGTTCTTCAGGCTCAGATGGAAGACAAGGACCCCCGGACCTCCAGGACCCCTTGTACTGGCTATCACTGTATCTGGAGACGATGATTCATGGCAAGAAGATATATCAAAGTTATAGCTATCTTGAAGTTCCAACTGAAAAATGAGGCTACTGAATGCAAGGTTCACATTGATGGAAGACCCTTTGTCCCTCATCTTACTTTAAGTGCCTTTTCCACATAAATGGATAATTTTGCTGCATTTACTGAAGTTGTTGATAAATCTAAGCCAATCAGATGACAATTGTAAATGCCTTGATGACTGAGTAAGCCAATGTGAATCTCATTTATGAGCACATAAAATTCGATATAGTCATGAAAGAGCAGCTCACTCAAAAGGCTTCATCATCTTCTTAAATCAAATTTGGAGAGAAACGTAAAAACATTTTTAGAATTATCTTAAGACAAATCATTGTACTAGTTCCACTGACTAAAACTGAAAATTTAATCTCTGCCCCTAGCGTAGTCGCTGGTATTAATACTTTTGTTTCTCCTGGTGAATTATTCTTTCAACCTAGTTTCAAATCAAAATTCGTCCCAATACAGGAGATTATTGCTTTATTTTTGCACGCCTAGAAATGTGCAATGAAAGAAGCAACCAACCATCAAAATTCAACCATATTCATTTCTGTTTATGTAGTGCTGCCAGAGAGATAATGACCCTCATCTACAGGAACTCCAGACTTGGAATCAAGTTTGAACAGCTCTAATTCAAGATCATGTAACTGGCCAACCCCTTTCAAATCAGAAGAAAATTCATGGGCATCAGGTTGAACAAGGGCGAGAGTCCCTCTAATTTTGCTATTCGTCTCTGTGCCAATGATCAACCTTTGGTGCCTACTAAGAGAAATAATTTAAATGATGCCATCACAGCAGTAATTACAGCCTTAGGACCATGTACTGAAGCTCAACTTCACATGTTTGGTCTTAGAAGTACTTTCAATTGTATCCATGATATTAAGAAAGCTCTTATCAAAATCCCACTGTTGGTATAGTTCACAAAAGTTCTACCACATTTAACTGACCCAGAGTACATACACTATAGTTAAAAAATGAGATTTGGTGTAACTATTGTAATGTAACCCGTCATCAGGAATGAAATGTTGGAAATGGCACTCAGATATGGTGGGAAAAGAGAGGTCAACATCAAGGGTGAAGCTCTTATTGTTGAAAATACCACTAAACCTCAAACTAAGCCTATTTTACCTAATGATGTTGAACAAGATATTTAATCATAATTGGAGGAGATAAATGGTGCTCCAAATGGTAATAAAGATTCTACTTTATCTTAGTCCTCAGTCAATGAGACACTTATGCTCCTCACTTTGCCCCACAATTTGGTAGCTTAGTGACTCGAGTAGCAGTGAAGGTTCAGAAGATTTAGTCCTGGAAATTGTGATAGTGCTAACCTGTTAATGTCATATCTTCTAAATTTATGAAGCATATTAAGATGTCTTCCAATGTACCTCATTGTATAGAGTATGGAACTGCTGGTCCTCTCTAAACTCAAGCTATTGGATTGTACTCATCCTTACCTATACAATTTGAAAAGTTATTGATAACAACCTCCACTGTTGCCTTAAATAAATCAAGTTACAATATTTCTCTCTAACACATTCTTAGGTATCAAATAGTCATTATCAATTATACCAATAAAAAATTATTTCTCTCCTTAGTCATATAGTACCATTAATTTTGAAATTCCTAATGATAAAACTGAAAGTTGAGTTTGATCATGTCTACTTGAAAAAATAAAATCAATCTGGTAGAGTATCAATTATGTGGGTCTAGAGTCTTATTGCCTCATAAATTAGTAGGTGGGTATGCAGGTATGCCTCTTTAATCACCCAATGCAATGGTAATTCTTGCCCAAATTTAAATTATTATGGGCACTCAAATTAATGTTGCTATACCCCCTGGGCAGCTATTAGAAATTCAGAGACATCAAAATTCTTTGGTAAAAAAAGTGTTAGCTTATCTGGGGATTTTAGATGCTGAATATGCTGAATTTATTTCAGTTTTATAGAAAAATTAGCTATACACTAATAAATGTTAGATTAAATACCTTAATTGCTTTTTTTGCCCATTGTCTGTTGATAAAGTAGAAGATCTTTGAAGTTTTGGGTAACTAAGAGACATGGGTCTTGAGAAACCCCTACTATTGGGCATACCTGACTTTCAATTGGCCTGGACTAACTACTGATCAGCGTAAAATGTAGAAAAATTATTGAAGGATTATTATATTCTTTTTTCAACTTTTACTTATGATTTTGGTAAGATGAATGGTGTAGTACATCAAGTAGAGACTGGTGATGCAGCCCCTTTTTGCACCTGACTGTATTGGAAGAGTAAACTTTCTTTTACCGCTCAAAGTCACTTTTGAGCGATTTTAAATTTAAGTTTTTTATCCACAACCATCTGCCCAAGCCTATTCTTTGATGTCCTCAGCTCCGCTGCCTGCCACCCTGGTGTGGGGCAGCGGTGCACCCCCACCTAGAATTTTCCACCCCACAGGCAAGCACTTTTGAATGGGCTCAAACAGCCCACCCACTGCTTCCAGCTGTTTTGTCCCCCCAAGGGACTTAGCGCTCCACCTGGCGCGCTTCCACCCTTCTCGCCCACATCCTCTCACCCTCCCTCGCTCTGCCATTCGCTATTGCCTCGGAGTGGACTATGGGCGTTTGTTCCCATATGCTGATAAGGCAATTATTGACCTAGCCACTGTGGCCTTTGCGCCATCTGGCTTTATAGAGTTCCGCCCTTTTAAGGGCTACTTTGACGTCAGGTTCCAATCTGAGGAGGACGCTGAAGCAGCAGCACAAACTCCTCTAATTTATAAAAATACCCCCATTCCCACAACCTGTACTCGCCTCCCTTCAGACACCACCCTGGTGGTATCCTTCGCAAATCTTTCATCCCACCTTCCACCCCAGATTTTGTATGACCAGCTGGTCATGGGGCTTATGGCTTATGGCACTCAGCCCAACCTCATCTTTGCCATTCCATCTGGTGTGGAGCGCCTTGCTGCTCCTCGTGCAACAGCCACCATCATAACACACCACCCTACCATAGCCTAACAAATCCCACCCCGCGCTAGTGTGGCTGCAGCGCCTGATCATTTCTTTTGGGCTTGGGTCGATAATGGTAGGCAGATTTGTTCCCTCTGCTTTGGCCTCGACCATGCAAAAAAGTGTGCCCCCAGGCCACTTCCGCTGCTGCGGCTTCTGAGCCCCCCTCTGGAGGTTCAGTATGGGGCGCTTTGCTGCCCCCTCCCACCCTCCAATCTCGTTGAGTGGGCCTGCATGGAAAATCAGCCCCCCCCCCAAAACCTCCAGCCTCACTCTCCCATCTATATCCACCCCAGCCAATCAGAGCAATGCTTGGACCACCATTGGCACCCAAGCAGCCGCCCATTCGCCCAATCCCACCCACCTGAATTTTAACGCCACTATTCCAGTGAACCAATTTCCATGGGATCTATTGGCTGAGGTTGACGAATCAGGTAATGTCCTCATTAGTAAGCATGCAGGTCAACCTCTCTGCCAATTTGATTATGGTCAGGAGAAATTTTTCCTTCCTGACTTCGATGAAACCCTACCCCTCGCCATTTCGCTCCTCTGCCCAATACAGCCCCCTTCCAAAGTGACCACCAGCTCGCCTTAGCTGCGGTGGCCTCTCCTCAGTGCCCAAAACTATGCACTGCGGTGGCCCAGTCAGTGGCTCAGTTCCAGCATGGCCTGCCCACCCTCTTCTTCCCCCTAACTTCCCTGAATCCATCTGCAGTGACATCTTAAAACTATTCAATGATGCTGAAGTTGCTGTTATGAATGTCGCAACGCTTGCTTCATTCAACCCCTCAGCCAAAATCACCTGCCACAGTGTCTTTCTTTTCACCCAACTTCCTGAAGCCCACAAAGAAGCTGAAATTCTCCTCGCAGCTTTTGTTGAATCACTTTCCCATCATCATCTTGATGAGGAAGTGGAAAACTCTTACTACGCTGACCTCCACCCCCACTATGTGGATGCCCCAACGCCCTGGCTCTCTGCTCTAGTCTGGTACTGTAACCAACATCCCATGATTGGGGCGGGTCTTTATGAAAACCAACCTCCCGACCCCTCCTCACCCTCTGCCATGGTGGGTTAGCGGTTTCCGCTCCCCACTTGGTTAGTAGTTTTATTTTGTTTGTTTTGGGTGTTGTGATTTGGTACTGTCTGTCCCCTGGTTGGCGTACCTCAAATAAATTTAAACGTAAAAACTGTATTGGAAGAGTAAGGTTTAAGAAGCTCAGGTGACAGTTGAACTCAAACAACTACTTATTCTGGGTTATTGGTTCCATCACATAGTCCCTGGGCTTCTCCCTTGTTATTAGTCCAGAAAAAAGATGATAATCATAGAGTGGTGATGGATTAACAACGCCTAAATGCAGTTACTTATAAGGGTAGTTACCCACTTCCTCAGATTAACTATTCTCTTAGAGTACATGCTGGCGCCCAAATACTTTTAGCCATGGAGATAAAAAGTTTGTATTGGCAAAAAGAACTGGCACCCAAAAGACCGACCTAAATGTGCCCTAATCACAAATGAAGGATTGTTTGAAGCCCACTAGAATGCCGCAGAATTGTGTAAAGCCCTTTCTAACTTCCAAAGAGCAATGGATGGGTTTTAGGCAATCTCGAATTTTCCTACGTTTTAGTCTACTTCAACATACCTTTAATCTCAAAGATGTTTACATCTCATATGGTTCACCTTCAAGAAGTACCAAACTAACTTTGAAAAGCCTCACTAAAGTTGAAACCATCAAAGTGTTCATTTTATTGAAATGAGATGGAGTTTCTTAGGTTTTAGGTATTAGAGAAAGGAATTCAACCTCCTCTTGAAAAAGATTGACACAATCCAGAATTTATCATTGCTTGGTATCTCAAGGAATGTACAAGTATTTCTGGGAGGTAGGATACTACCAACTGTTTATCCCTAAATTTGCTGAGTTATTAGAGCCCCAAACTTACTTGTTACAAAAAGGGGTATCTTTTGAGTGGAAACCTGAACAAGAACAGGTTTTCAATTCGTTTAGGACTGCATTGTGTACTCAGTCTATTCTAATACATCCTTGGTTCGATCATCCTTTTATATTGTTTATTGAGACCAGTGATGTCGCAGTTGGAGAAATAATTGCTCATTATGATGAAGACAAGGTAGATCATCCAGTAGCCTACTAGAGTTAGACTCTAAGAAAGCCGGAGAAATTTATGGCGTAACAAGTGGGATTGCCTGGCTGACCTGTTAGATATTAAACTTTTTTGTCCCTAACTGTATGTAACTCATTTCAATGTGGTCACTGATCTTGCCTCATTATGAAGGTTACAACAAATGAAGGATCCTGACAGACGGTTAGCACTCTGGGCCCTTCACTTACAGAATTATGATTTCTCTATTGAACCTTGTGCTGGAACTATCCATTAAAAC
Organism: Massospora cicadina; assembly: GCA_022478985.1. Taxonomy (NCBI): domain Eukaryota; kingdom Fungi; phylum Entomophthoromycota; class Entomophthoromycetes; order Entomophthorales; family Entomophthoraceae; genus Massospora; species Massospora cicadina. The sequence goes on from JAKSZP010013414.1 coordinate 86,763, forward strand.
GCAGATGGTCTATCCAGGATGACATTCTAGGCTGTGCTTACTCCTGGAGAAAATAGAATTTATGATCTTATTGGAAGACTGGAAAGATGAACTCTTGAGACTAAAGAGATACATGATGAACTATGTAAGGAAAACTCAGATCTAGAATGATCTATAAAGTTGTTAATGGTAAATGAATTCCCTATATTCAATTCTCTTCTCAGATAGGAGTAATTGTGGAAGCACATAATGTAATTGGCCATGGTGACATTAGAAAACTTACAGATGGCTGAAGATTCGATACTATTGTGGTAGGATGTTAGAAACTATCCAGGAAGTCCTTGAGGCGTGCCTTATTTTCTTGGACCAGGATCAGTTTGGTCATCAATATCAACATCAAATCGTGGCCCCTTCAGGACTTTTTCATGTATTAGTATATATGCAGTGGGACCTTAACCACCAGGGCTAAATGGACATAAGTACATAAGTTGATCATAGACCATTTAACTAAATGGGTGGAAGCCATTTTGGTGCTGGCCACTACTGCTAAAGCCATGGCAATATTTTTATTCCAACACGTTTTCATCCAGCATGGGTGCCCTCAAGTATTATTGGATAATGGTCTCAAATCACATCGATGGTAATACAAAGCCTGACTTTGCTGTTAATACTAGTCATCATTTTGTTGCTCCTTAAAACCCTTCTTCCAACAGAGCAGTTGAGCGTGCTAACTTAATTTTTGATTCTATCCTGCATAAGATAGCAACTTTGGATCCTCATCATTGGAATCATTACCTTATTAGCGCATTGATGGCTTACAGAATAAGCTATTATCAATAAAATAAGATGTCCCTATTTCAGGCTTTATATGGGAGAGAACCCAGATTGCCCAGTAGTGTACAACCGTTACTAAACACTCTATATCAGATACTGATGACTTAACCATGATAGCTCTAGAAGATGAGATAATTTGGTTACATGCTTTGTTATGGAAGGAATAATATCCACAACATCTAGAGAAAATAAACAATCAAATGCCAGAGACTTGAATCCACCCATATTTTAATTAGGATATTTTGTTATTTTCTACCAGAATTGACCAGGAGATTGACCATACAAGCTTGACGTCACATAGTCTGGCCTGTATCAAGTCATTCACAAAGTCAACTCTGAATATTCCAGCGCCAATTTGGCCCATGGATCTGTAGTCAATCAAGTTTGTGATCAATTTCTTATGCCCTATGTCCCTCTTTGAAAGGATCTTGAGGGGGACATTATCAGACATTGGGATGATAATGAAGATGATATTAACTCTACTACTCAAGAAAATTCCTTCAAATATAAATAAATTGATTTAAGTCATTTATACACCTAACCTTGATTGTCATAATCCTCATCTACCCCCAACGTGAAGGCTTCTGATTTAAATGAATAATTGCCAATATCCTCTTAGAAAAAATTTTTAATTATCAGACTGATAACAATCAATGAAAGGTCCTGTATGAAGAGAGCCTAGAAGTCCACCTTTAAAAAATAATTCTGAATTTTTACAAGTAATTTGAAGTTTTAGGTAAATTAGACATCACGTTTTTCTCTTATGATCTTTTTCACTTTCATTAAGTAATTCTTCAATAACTACTTATTGAAGAATATCCTGTCTCCTGGAATTACAGCTTTGATCCTACTACTTTAGATTTCTCAGCCAGTTGACTATTTTTCTGTTGCCTAGAGAGATATCAAACTCTACCAGTTGATTATTTTCCCATGTCCTGAGATTAGTAAAAATCACGCAATAAATAAAATGGTTAGAACTAAACAAATTAGTAAATGGGTGAGGACTGGATCTGGGGGCAGTTTGCTCTCAACTGGGCCAAGCAACTCCCCCAAACTACAGAGGATTTTGTTGAGGGGAGATGAATCAGTTGCAGCAACCCCTAAGCTCAACTAAACTAAGCACGTGTGTTGGTTGTGCTGGGATTTGTCACCAGTTTTCCACTAAGTGTAATTTTAGGAACTGACATGGTCAAAGTAAAATGTGGGTGAGTGCTTTATCCTTGAGGGCACTTGGCTCAGATAACCTGAATGATTAATCAAGATTTCCAGGTGTATTGGCCTTGGAAAATAAAGTTGGAGCTAAAGTGTTTGATTCAGCTGCCTCAATTGAGCATCTGCAAATCTCGGCGTCAGAAACAGATTGGCGAGGCAGTCAGTTGAATTAGCTGATTTATTTGATATATTGAAAAGTTCCAGTCCAGCTGCACAAGTAAATTCATGATTTTGTATTGGGCTTCAGTGGCTCCAATTTTATTGCCATATCAATGAAGATCATAGGCACAAAGGAACGGAAAGGATGCTGAGGCATTTGGGTTGTCTGTTTTTTCAGTGTTTATTAGGAGTGATAAGATTCAGGCTCATATGAATAAAGGTAGGGCGGCGGAATATTCACCATCTGCTCAAGGGAGTTCCACTGCCACAGAAGAAACTGAACCTGCCATTAGTAATGAACTCTCATATGAGCTGCTATTCACTCAAATTCCTCCTGCTTCACTCCAATGATGGCAAAAGATCTTGCTAGTCAGAGATTGTCTGAACCTGGGAGATCAATCAGAAAAGATTGGGTTTGGTGAGAATTATTATTCCGCTGCACCTACTAAAAAAAATGTGCTTTACCTGATGCCAGACCTTGACTAAACACGTAAACAACCCTATATCCTAAAATAAAAGGGTCTCATTTTAGTTTAGATTTTTGCCTAGTTTTCAATATTGATTCACCTGTTCATAATAAAAGAGATTTGCCTTAGGGATCAACCAAAACCGCCAAAATAATCCTATGTATTGAAAAGGCTACTAGAAACTTGCGCTGGAGCTATTAAAACAGATAATTGAGTAGCCTTTAAAGGCTTGGCCTTCCAAATTTATTAAAAAATTCAACAGTGACATAGCGGAAAGCACAGATGCAAGTAGATGAAAATTGCACTTTTGGGACATGGGGGAGCAACTCCAACCTGGCCTGTATTAAATCAGGACCCAAAGCCCCCAACGAGTTAATATGCCATCAAAACTTTAATAAGCTAAAATAGGAAAAGAGATTGCAAGAAACAGTAGTCTTATTCAAATAATACTGTTAGACATTTACCTTTGCAGCCTAAAAATAATAATGCTGTAGGTTGAGTTCTGCTGAAATAGGGAAATGTCAGCCATTTGCAATTTTCTGATGTCGTTAAGAGTCTGTTTATTAAAATAAGAATGCAAAAGTAGAGGAAATCGGCCAAAAGTCCTTGGCTGATTCTTGGTGGAACCTCGTTTTTTGGGAAAACACCAGTTCAAAACCTGTACGGGCACTAGTAGTAGAATTGGCTGGTCAGATTACTCTGACCTCACCATGGATCTCTGGGTTACCATTGGAAGGCACTCCCTTCATCACCCCAAAGTCCTACAATGCACCTATGTAGGGACCCCCCTTTTATAGGTTTGGCGGGGGTCCCCCAATGCGCAAGAAATTTTGTGGGCTGTGATTGGCTCAAGTACATAAAAACGTTACCTCATGGGTACATACTAGCCAATCAAAATTCCTCTTATTTTGTTCCATTGCCTTGAAGCAAGTTCCTGAGTTGTGATACGCTCTTCCTGCATATTTCCTAATTCAGACTAGGTTCAGCTATTTCAAACATATTCCCAAATTCCCCCTTGACCCTCAAAATTACTTTAGATAGTCAGAGGTTGAGGATCATTATTCTCCTTAATTGCGCTTCTAATAAAAATCATAAAAATCCAAATTTTAGTAGCGCTTTATTTAATTATACAAATTTTTATAATTTTTTGTGGAATTAGCGGGCGTCAAGCACCAGTGAGCAAGAATCAGCTGGATTCCCACAAAATGGTGCCCACTACAGGGGATCCCTGTATAACCTGAATTATTGCTCTTGAGAAGCAACTTGCCAGCGCCTTATCCCGTCTTGAAAAGCTGGAGCAGGGCCCTTTTAAACTCTTTCTAAAAGAAAAATACACCCCTGGTGAAGGAAACATCAATACTTTCCTATATGTTTATGAAGCTGCCATGTATGGCACCACTGATATGCAAAAAGCTCAGTACATCCTTCCCTGTTTAAGCCACCTAGCACAATAATTGATAGTTCCTTAACTGAACCCTTCGCTCACTTGGGCAGAAGTGAAGGAGGCTCTTGTGGTTGAATTTGGATCCAAGCAGTGTCTACTCAGGGAAAAACAGGCCTTTATGCGCCTTAGCATGTATAAGGGTGAACCGCTCCTTGACTTTGCTGAACGATTTTACCTTGCTGCGCAAAGGTTAACAACTTCTAACATGCTCACCCTTGATGAAGCTATCACCTCCCTGCTAACTGAGTTAGCTTCTCAGCCCTCTCTAGCCGGCATATTATCTCATTAAAACGCCATTTTCAAAATATCTGTGATTTAAAAGAGCCGTTGATAGATGTTTCCAATTTCCATTCATGTGCAACAAACAAGGAAGATGAGGTGATCCCTCCAGCTCTCACTATTAAGGAGTTACCACTAGTTGATCAGTTGAGACCTGCTCCCTTTGTGAAACCTAAAAAGGTTACCACTCATTCTTATGAATCAAAACCCTGTAAGGTAGTAACAACCATCCTTCCGCACCAGCTCACTAAATCTGCTGTGCCTATCCCTCCAGCTAAGCTGGTAAAGGCGTGCCCTAAGGCTATTCAATCTCCTGTGGCCATCTATCCTAACTCCATTGAGGCCTTGCCCGTTGTTTAGAATACCCTTGGGGAGGAATCTGAGGGGGTCATAATGATTTTGGATACTATATACTTGGAGCCCCCGCAGAGGTAGAGGTTCCTGATCACCTGAACGCTAAAGGAGTAGATGAGACCACCATCCCTGAGGAAACGTACCCCAATCAAATCCTAGGGTGTCCACAAGTGATTGACACTGCCAGCGATGGTGATCAATTCTTAGCTGGATTGATTCAACCTCTTCAGCATGTTCTTCCCTTGTGAACCATCATGAATAACTACCCTGAGACTGCTAAAAACTCACCTCTAACTTACGGCTCAAGGAGTTTTTAAGTTTGTCGCCTAACTTTGGAGGGACTCTCACTAAGGTTGAAGTAGTCATTCAAAAGGTCCGTATCTTGGCCATCTTGGACACTGGATCCCCAGTCAACTTGATCTCCACTAAGCTTATCAAGAAGATCAAGTTAGCGCCTAACTTGGAGTACACGCAAGAGTTTGGAACTTCTGGCCTTAACAATACCCAGGCTATTAGGGCCTACTCTTCCCTTCCCATTCGAGTTGGGAAGCTTATTTTATTAGCCCCTGCTGTGGCTTTAGATAACAACGCATATGATATGCTCATCGGCACTTGGTTTATGATTGAGTATGAGGGAATAATCAGCCTGAAGCAAGGTTATCTCTCATTGCTCAACTATGAAGTCCCGCTAGTCTTATCCAATAAAGAGTCCAATAAGCACGAATACTCTTGCTTGGTTGAATACCCCTATGCAGCAATACCTTTATCCTATACCACTTCTGGGCGTCACACAGAGAAATTTCCTGATTCAGTGGATGCTAGGGAAGGTATCCCTTTTTATGCTGCAGATGAGGTCGCGATCAAGCCTGGTGAATAACGAGTGGTTGATACAAAAGTCACGCTACAAATCCCACGTCACTGTTTATTGCATCTGTTAGTATTGAGGGTGTCAGTCCCTTGGAGCATCGGGTATTGCCTGGCATTCTTACCCTGCTTATCAAAGGCCCATTACTTTGCTATTGGGTAACCTCACCTCCAAGGACATAGTTGTAACAAGCACCAGGAGATTGGCAGAGGCTTATTAGTCCCTGTGGAGGACATTTAACAAATTCACTCCATTGTTACTATGATGGATATGAGCCTGCCAACGGATAACCTGATATGTACCTTACCCAACGTCCATATCTCAGACAAGATGACCCCAGATGAGCTGGAAAAAGTTCATACTCTCCTAGATGATTATAGTGACATAAATTCCAAATCCAATACTGACTATGGCCAATGAAGGGTTGGTGCCACTCCTCTGATGTGGGTGATGCCCATCCCATTTGGTCAAAACCTTATCACAAATCAAAAGTGGAAGAACAGAAAATGAATACAGAACTTCAGCAGTTACTTGATGCGGGGTTGTTATTTCCTTCACAAAGCCCCTGGTCTTCCCTCTCTTGCTAATAAAAACGAAGAATGGAGGACATTGGATAGTCATGGATTACCGCAGGTTGAATAGCCTCACAAAAAAATATCTATCCTCTTCCTCATATTGACGACGCCTTGGCCCAACTCTTGGTCTCTGATTTCTTTTCTGACATGGACTTAGCTAGCGACTATTGGCAAATAGACCTTTCTCCTCAAGCTCAGGAGAAATGCGCTCTTATTTGTAGTGAAGGTCTCTTTCAGCCCACCTGATTACCTCAAGGCTTGTGCAACTCTTCTGGCTCTTTCCAGCGTGCAATGGATCACATTTTATGGGACCTCAAGTTGACTTGTTTCATCATCTATCTTGATGACATCACGGTGTTATCAAAAAATTTTAATGAACATCTTGATCACTTGAAGGAGGTGTTTCAACGGTTACATCAGTCTAATATAAAATTGAAGCCCTCAAAGTGTACCTTCTTTTTATTTAACCGAGGCAAGCTGACCAGGGGATAGGCATTACTGAAAGAAAGAAACAAAAGAAAGAAATAGCATGAAATCTGAACAGGGTCAACTCCATCGAAGAAAGTTTTTCCACCTCTGGTTTGGGACTCAAATTTTTCTGGTTACGTCATGGGTAAGGTTTTCGTGTTATTAGACCTACTAACTGCCAATAGCTTCCTTTGGCTGGCACCCCAATTGATGTGTGAAGGATGGGAATCGAACCTGCAACCTTCAGGTTGGTAGCTATACACCCTTACCGACTCGCCTTCCACCCCTCAAAGTGTACCTTCTTCCAAAGGAAACTCGATTTCCTTGGTCACTCCATTTCTCAAGAAGGAATTCACCCATTCAGGACAAGGTCAAAGCCATCTCAAAAATTCTGCCCCCTAAAAGTCTACAGGGTATTTAGGTATTTCTAGGGATGATGGGATATTACCATCAGTTCATCCCTAAGTTCACTCAACTCAGAGAGCCCCTTGTCTGACTACTAACCAAGAATACCCCTTTCTATTGTGGGTGCTGAACAAAAAGCTGCTTTTGAGATGATGAAGCAACTATTGCAGCAACGTCCTATTATGTGGCACCTAGATTATAATAAACCTTTCATCTTGTCCACTGATGCCTCAGACTATGCCGTTGGGGCCATCTTAGCCCAATTAGATGAACACGGTGTGGATCATCCTGTATCCTATTTTATTGAGATGCTGTCAAAAGTGGAACTCAACTACAGTGCAACTAAGAAGGAGTGCCTTGCTGTTCTGTTGGCTGTAAAGCACTACCATTCTTTTCTCTATGGAACCACCTTCACTGTAGTTACTGACCACTCATTTCTAAAGTGGTTACAGAACATGAAGGATCCTATTGGTCAGCTAGCTCGCTGGGCTCTAAAGCTTTAGCCTTATGATATGAAGATCAAACACCATGCTGGAATCCGTCACTTGAATGTTGATGGGTTTACTCAGCTACCAGTCCTTCACTTGTATAATAGTGAGGCAGAGAGGTTACATGACCTTATAATGACCCCCAGTGAATGGGAGGATGAGGATGAGCCTGTTCAAAAGATGTTAGCCCGGCATTCCTGTAACACTAAAGTTGAAGATGGGAAGTTGTATAAACAGGTGGGGATAAAATGGCTACCTTACCTTTGACCCTCAGAAAATGTACCTGCTATCCTAGAAGCACATTCTACCCTAAGTCATGGAGGGGCAATGAAAACCTATGAATGGATTAAGGATCGGTTTTACTGGGATGGAATGATGAAATCTATCATTGATGTTTTGGAAGCCTGCCTTACTTGTAAGAATCAATCTGGCTTCAAGTCTAGATACCAATATAAACCAACTACCCCGCAACAACCATTCCACACCATCAGCTTAGATGTAATAGGTCCCCTTTCTCAGTCTACTAGTGGAAAAAGATTTATCCTAGTAGCTATTGACCACCTCACTAAGTGGGTTGAAGCCGTGGCTCTTCCTGCTTAAACAGCTAAGGCCACCGCCACCTTTTTAAATCAACACATCTTCACTTGTCACGGTTGCCCCAAGTACTACTCTGTGATAATGGCAAGGACTTCACCTTCAGAGTAGTCAAAATTCTGGCCACTTTTCTATGGGAGCACAACAACTTTTCTTGGCTCCATATAACCCATCCACAAATGGGACTGTGAAAAGAGCAAATGGAACCTTGGTTTCCATTCTGAGAAAGATGGCCCCATCTCACCCTCTTCACTGGGATCAATACTTACATAGTGCTCTTATGGCAAACTGGATTAGCTATCACCAGATTTTGAAAATGTCTCAATTCTGTGTCTTGTATGGGCGGGAACCAGGCACACCTGCCCTCTTTGCTAAGGATGTATTTTCTTCTAGAGTTGAGGAACCAGAGAGAGTATGAGAAGATTGGCTCAACGCATAATGCAACTCCAATCCAAAGCTGACCAATTTAGCAAAAACAGTAACAAAAGAAGGACAGGCTGCAAATGAGTCCTGAACTCCCTACCCATTTTCCAAGCTTTGACATGGTGTTGTACTACCATAACCACACACCCCTAGAAGCGGTAAACTCAGAATAATTTGGGAGGGTCCTTTTAACATCATCTACAAGAGAGGAAATGAGTACTCTATCAAAAATCTAGCTACTGATATCACTATCAATTGCGTACATGGCTGTTTCCTTTGTCCCTACTCGCCCCCAACATTCTTGAGGAGGGTAATGTTGGAAATTTACATTTGCAGCCTAAAAATCAGAATGCTGTAGGTTGAGTTCCACCAAAAAAGGGAAATATCGGCCATTTTCAATTTTCTAATGTTGTTAAGAGTCCATTTATTTAGAATAAAAAAGTAAAAGTAGAGGAAATCAGCCAAAGGTCCCTGGCTGATTCTTGGTGGAACCCCGTTAATTGGAAACCCCACCAGTATAAAACCTGTACGGGCACTAGTAGTAGAATTGGCTGGTCAGATTACTCTGACCTCACCACTGACCTCGGGGTTACCATTGAAAGGCACTCCCTCCATCACCCCAAAGTCCTACAATGCACCTATGTAAAAACCCCCTTTTATAGGCTTGGCGGGGGTCCCCCAATATGAAAGAAATTTTGTGGGCTGTGATTGGCTCAAGTACATAAAAACGTTACCTCATGGGTACATATTGCCAATCAAATTTTCTTCTTTTGTTCTGCTGCCTTAAGAAAGTTCCTGAGTTGTGATATGCTCCTCCTGCATATATCCTAATTTGTGTAATGGTTGAGTTTGACTCGATTGTTGCATATTGGCTCAAATTTGGATTTTCCAAATCTGAGCTGATTCATTTATAAAAAGATTTTTGGTTTGGTCATTTTGGGAGTTGGGTTGTGCCTCTCCCAAGTTGTAGACTAGGCTTGTGTGAGTCTAATTAATAGCTTGAGTGAGGCCCCCAAAGTGCTGCCTTTATAAGGCGCGCCTGGCCATTCCAAAGTTCACTTTGGAATTTTCAATATAGCATGTCCATTTCCTAAGGAGCATTGTCAGTTGCTCCCCAGATGAGCTCTGGTCAGTGGGTTGTTATATTATCCAGAATTAATAAAGGTTGTTTCAGGTTTGCATACCTCACCTACCTGTTGGTCTTTTCCCTTGTCAAGGAGTTTTTTGTGTAGGTTGGTTTTGGTTCAACCCCCAGAGGATTTGGCATAACTAACCAATAGTAGGTGAATGGTTGGCGCTGTTGGTGCCCCAAACCTCTCCCTACTCGGTTAGGTTTCTTAAGTTGACTGTCAGTGCACCAAATAATTGTTTGATTATGTGGTGGTTGGAACTGGGGTTTTTCTGTCTGGTACAATTTGGACTAGGTTCAGCTATTCCAAACATATTACTGAATTCCCCCTCTACCCTCAAAATTACTTTAGATACTAGATGGTTGGAGGTCAAGGATCATTGTTTTTCCCCTTTATTACACTTCTAATAAAAATCATATAAATCCAAATTCTAGCACTTTATTTAACTATTTAAATTTTTATAGTTCTTTGTTGAATCCAGTGGGCATCAAGCATCAGCGAGCAAGGATTGGCTGGATTCCCACAAATACCTCAAGGTATTTATATGACCTCAAGGATATAATCAGATTGAGATAGGGAGGAATTGGGATAGGGGAAAGTGTATCCATCAATTGCTGATTGTGAGATAAAGTTAAATAGTAATATAATTAATACAAGGGGATTGAGACATCCTCAGTATAATTTGCTGGTATCCCAGAAGGGTAATTGATTGGGGTGTGAGCACCAAGATGGGATTCTGCTGCAACCCAATTGATGTTTCAATATCCTTAGCATTAGTTGCCAGTGTCAAACATTTAATTATAATTAATATTATTTGGATTAATACCCAATACTTCAGATTAGCTCAACCCAAGTTAATGGGGAGCCCAATATAGCATTCGCCCATAGGTGAGTCATGACCCCTAGTTGAGGCTTCCCCCAATAAAGGGAGAATCCTGACAGATGCCAAGATTGTGGGTTGGTGTTGGGCGGCCATGGGTAAAACAATGGCAGATTGGGATTCTGAAAGCCTGGCATCAAGGTTTATGGTGCTAAAATAGAATTTCTCCATTAAGTAAAGTACTTAAATAAATATAAGATAAATAGTAATTTCAGTTGGAAAAAGTGCTTTATTTGAGAAAAAGTACTATTTATAGTACTGTTAAAATTAAAGGGGATTTTGGAATTATTGGGAATTGCAAGGAGAAATCTGTGATTCCCAAGGGACTTAAAAATCATCTTGTAAGGCCAGCTGAGCTTCTGGATCCTCTGGTAGTATTTTCATAGCAACAGCTGAATAGGACAATAGTTTATTTCGGGTAGACTTTAGTAGAGAATAAGGATTGAGGCATTATAGGAGTTTCATTCTAAAGTATGGTGGAAAGGCAAGTTACTTAGTGTACATGGTTAATCTTGAATAAGGTGGTAAATTCAGGAGATATCCAAATAGTAAGACCATTGTTGAATGGATTGGCAGATTCAGAAATGGTTACGGGATTAGGTAAAACAAGGGAGAATAAAAATATAATGATTGCTAATAAATTTGGGTTAATTTAAATAGTAATCAAAATTTGAATTTTAATTTGGTAAAATAGAATAAAACCTTAATTTGGGACTTTTTGGGAGCATTTGGGCACCTCAAGAATTATGTCCTAAATATTAGTGCCAGTTGATATTCTTTCTGGGACAAGGCTTCCACCTTCAGTAGGGAGTATCATGTCAATGCCCCCTCAGGCCTTGTCCAATGGGAGTAAGTTTTGGTCCCAGTTTCAATCTCAGTATTATGTTCTTCATTATTATGATTAAAAGTTAACTTGAAATCTGCAGGCCACAGATTGACTGGACTAACAATCTTGTTCTTAACCTTGGGGACAAATTTTGGCTCAGGAAAATGTTCAATGGGCGAAGCCTTGCTGTTAGGGACAACAGAAGGCCTTTCTGAGGTATGTTCTCAGCATTCAATATTCCTGTATTTATTTGAGGTAAGCCGACCAGTGGGTGGACATTACCAAAATTAAATCTAAAACTAAAAACTAACGTAACTAATTGGTTCAGTCAAAACGCCCAAATGAGCGGATTGAGTGAAACACTTGAACAAAACATCCAACCAGGTGGGCAGTGGAAACCGCTTATCCCTCCATGGCGGAAGGGGAGGGGGGATTGGGGGGCTTATCTTTAGCAGCAGCATCTCTCTACCATAGTAGAGTATGTGTCAATGCAGACAGTAATGGCGTTGGTGCATCTGCGGCATGTGATTTGATATTGCTAATAATTGGTATCTTATGGAAATTGCCAGCTAGGAAAATGGCACTTAATATTCTATTAAAGCTTTTCCAGTTTTAATGCAGGCGTCTGGGAGTTTAACAAACATGGCGATATTGGTTTGTATTATATTGAATTTTGGGTTCCATGCTATAGTTGCCACGTTCTTAATAGCATTGTTAACATTCTTGTATAACTGTTTTACTGTGATTTTAATCCTTTGAGTAAGACTTTCTGGGGATAACAGGAGGTGGGATTCCTCCTGTGAGAATCTCCACTGATTTGGCAAAGGCTTTATGAAGGGGATGACAATCTGGTATTGCAGCTGCTTTGACTGCAAGCTGGTGGTCACTGTAGAATAATTTTGCATTTGGCTGTGGGGTATATAGTCAGGGGGGTAAAAAGCATCCCATTCTGCATTAACAAACTGCTCGATTTGCAGAGATGGTTCTTCAATTAGCTTACCTGAGTTGTCAATCTCATCCAATAACTCCCATGGGTTTGGTTAAATTGAATTGTGGAATCAGCATACAGTTGAAGTTTTGTTGATTTGTTTGAGAAGCATGGGATCAAACTGAGATTCAATCTGATGCTTGATTATAGGAATCATTTTTGACATTGGGGCGGGTTGGAGGCTAATTGGTGGCTGTAGGTGCAGCTGCAGCTTCCGGTTTTAAGGGAGGGGGAGGTAGGATTGTGCCTCATACTGGAACTTGTACAGGGTGGGCGGCATATTGGAGGTCAGCGAACAAGTCATCCGGATTTATTGGAAGTGGCTAAGAAGGGGCACATGTGTTTTGAGTGGTCCAACTCAAAACATGATGGATAGATCGTCCACCTGCCCTTGACGTGGGCCCAAAACAGATGGTTGGGCACTGAGGGAATAACAGTGCACGGCAGAATTGACACAGCGATTTTATTAAATTCAGGGCTGATCATGGCATATGCTTGAGGCCCAGCGAGTCATGTGGCCCCATTTGGGACCACAAATTGTAAGATAGGGTTGGAGCTATAGGCTGCCAAACCATCCATCGGCTTTTGGTGGAGCACTTCAGGGGGAGGTGGAAGGCAAACCAGCAAACTGGACCACCAAAGTGGTGTCCACTGGGAGCTGAGTCCAAGTTGTGGGAGAGAGGGGTGCCCTGGAATACCAGGGGCACAGTTGCTGCAGTGGCAGCATCAGCTTCACAGGTGAAGCCAAGGTTGAAATACCCCTTATAGGGGTGAAAATCAGTGAAGCTGACAGGTGTCATCACCACCTGTGTCATTTTGATAATGGCTTGGTCATGGTATGGAAAGAGTTTCCCATATTCGATTCTTAGGCCATAGCACATGTTGCTCTGGGGGAGCACCAGGTGGCAGCAAGGTACTGCTTGGGTATGAGCTAGGTGGGCGTCAAGATCCTTGGGAGGAATAAATCGTCTCATGGATTTGGAATGACTGGGTGAACCAGTCTGAGCACATTTTCCTACTGGACAGAAAATGGCGGGGGAGTTTCGCCGCTGCCCCACACTGGAGCAACTGGCAGAGAATCTGAGGACATTGGAGCAAAACTACCACAGGTGATTACAATTTGCTTTATTAATTTGTGTAATTTTGCTTGTAAAGTTAAGCCGAGCAGAAAGAGAGCATCAACTTTAAATCTTTGGCATTCAATAATAACAGTTGAGTTTTCATCTTTTGATCACCCACTACTTGAAACAAATGAATGTCAGGTTGGTTAAAACTGGTGTCATTTTTGTTTTCATCTTCTGAATCAATCAAAATTAAAGTGGGACCTGGCTTGTTAGTACCAGCATGATCCCAAGCTGAGAGCTAAATCAGGTAAGCTTGAGTGTTTTTTTATTAATATTTGGTCTAGTCTTTGGAGGAGAGCGGTTGTAAGCCTTAAAGTGAGAAAACAGAGTGGTGAGGAAGTCAGTTGGGTAAATTGGCTCATTATACTTGTTGGGAGGTTTTGGCACAGCCCCAAGGTTAAAATTGAGTCCCTCTCGTTAAGCTTCACTGGCTCTGAGTTTGGTGTTGGGGCAGTGTGGAGCTTCAGCATGAGGGAGGCATATTTTCAATCAAAAATTCATTGAGCTTGTCCCCAATTGCACAAAGGAAAGTCCCAGGTATTTTGTCCGGAGCTTTAAGTGTTGATGTTCATGTGGTTCTCAAGGCATTTGGGTGGTCTTAAACTTTGATCTCGTAGTCAAGTTTGGAAGCTAAATCTTGACTTTTCCCAAAAATGATCAATTAGTTTGTCCTTTCAAAGCTCATTGGACAAGTTTGACTTGTCATTTGTCACTTTTGATTCCAAACAGGCAATGAGCTTCATTTCCACTCCATGCTTTGAAACAGTAGAATGTAAAATGACTCCAATATGTATATCTTGATGGTAATTATCTAATTAAGTATTATTGTTAGTATTAGGGAATATGTTTTTATTAAAATCTAAGCATCCGAATTACTCTGATCCTCTGCTTTAGCCTGGAGTATGAGTCATAGCTTGGTTAACTTCTTCTGTTTGTTAGATACTTTTTGAGAGAGATTTGAACATGGGTCTTGCAACATTGTAAACGGTTCTTATAATAAAACCTCATATCTCTGAATGATCTTTTTAAAAGCTACTACACTTCAAATATCCCACATCTTCTTGAAACATAGTGCTTGATACTTGTAAAAAAATTATTGCCTTCATTATTCTTTTTGCTTTATATGCTGGCCTTTTTTCCTCAATCTCATCTTCTGTAAATCCTATAGGAGCTCTTAACAGGACAATCAAAGGTTTTAGCTTATTGTAAGTTTGGAAATATATGTAGTCTTTGTGGAAATCTTGGTCATACTTAAAGACTTTTCTTGGAAAGTTGGTCCCTACAGTTACGGTGTCTTGTCCATTACAGAGGAGATAAGATAAAAGATCAGGGTCTGGAGTGCTGACAGTGGTTTGATTCTCTTCGTCCAAGTTTGAGGCTATGTTCTCTTGGTGCAACTTGGAAGCTACCTGGCAGAGAGCACTAATTTGTTGGGTGGCCAGGGGAGCTCACTGGCAGCTCAAGATTATGAAGATAGGGAATTAAAGTTCATGGCACTGGACAATATTTTCTCTAGTAGAATAAAATAAGTACTTACATAAATATAAGATAGATAACTAGTTCAGTTGGAATAAATTCTTTATTTGAAAATAAATCAGTACTATTTATAGTACTGTTAAAACAAATGGGCTCTCCCACTCAACGTTCTTGTTTAATGGGTATAATGGAAAAGTGGCCCCCACCAAATCACCCGCCCATATTAACCCACCCAATTTCACCCACGCCAATCAGAGTCAGTCCTGGACCACCATTTGGACCCAAGCAGCCCATTAAACTACTACCCACCCAAATTCTTCATCCACTGTCCTTATGAACCAAAATCCATGGGACCCTTTGGCTGAGATTGATGAATCAGGTAATGTTATCACAAATGATGAATCCGGTGAGCTTCTCAGCCAGTTTGATTATGGTTGGGCTAAATTTTAAAATTCTGATTGTGACAAAACCCCATTCCTCAAACGATTCACTCCTAAACCCAGTGCAATCCCCTACCAAAGTGACCACCAGCTCACCTTAGCAGCGGTGGCCTCGACTAATTGCCCAGACCTCCACAAAGCAGTAGCCTTTAGTGGCTCAATTCCATCAAGGCTGACCACAATTGTCTTCCCCCCCTGATTACCCAAAGCAGCACAGGATGAAATCAACAAATTTTATAATGATGCCCTAGACGCTGTCATGCATGTAGCAAAACTAGCAGATTTCAACTCATCTGCTAAAATCACCTGTCACAATATAATCCATTTGGACCAACTCCCTGATGCCTGCATTAAAGCTGACCATCAACTTGCAAAATTAGTTGAGGCTGTCTTCCAAGCTGATCTTGAAGAAGTTACCCCATTTTTCACCGCCATCCACCCCCACCATGCTGATGCCCCAACGCCCCGACTCTCCACTTTTGTCTGTTTCTTCAACCATAATGATTCTGGCTTGGAGAATATGTCTATAGAAGAGCTTTCTGACCCCCTCACCCTCTGCCATGATGGGTTAGTGGTATTCCACTCCCCATCTGGTTGGTGGTTTTGAGTTTGGTTTTATCATTCTTTTCATTCATTTGTTTGGTTCTTTTGCACATTTAGTATCAGTAATTTCCATCCCCTGGTCAGTGTAACTTGAATAAGATTTAAAAAAAGGGTTTTCAGAATTATTGAAAATCAAGGAGATATTCATGATTACCAAGTGATTTAATCATTATCTTGTAAGGCCAACTGAGCTTCTGAATCTTCTTGTGTTAGTTTCATAGCAACAGCTGAATAGTATAATGGATTATTTGGGTAGAATTTGATAGAGAATCAGGATTGAGGCGAAAAAAGACTTTTATTGCAAGGTGTGGTGTAAAGGGAAGGTACTCAGCATACATGGTTTTTCTTAAATGAGGTGGTAAATACAGGAGAACTCCAAATGGTAAAACCATTGTTGAATGGATTGTCAAATTCAGAAATGGTTACAGGATTGGGTAAAGCAAGGGAGATAAAAATATAACGATCATTAATAAATTTGGAGTAATTTTTGTAACAAAGTTTATTTTAAAATGGTATATAAAATCTAAACTTGATTTGGGACTTTTGGGACCATTTGGGAATCCAAAAACTAAGTCTAGATTATTGGTGACAGTTGATACTCTCCCAGGACAAGGCTTTCACCTTCACTAGATAGAATCCTGACAGTTGGTTATTTCTATTTAATCATTAGAAAATTGAGGAGCCTTAGCACAGAGAACTGAGAAGGTTGTGATGCATTTGGGTCAGTTAATCTATTTAGCTCATCAACTGTTAATACCTAGCTGAACAATCAAACTCAAAACTTTCCTGGACTTTGGTATTATTAACTTCTAATTTGTCAGCTGTAGTAATCCAAATTCAGTAACATATCCCTGGTATTTTCTGGGATAGATGGATATATTTTGGTGGTGCTCTTTCAGGAGTTTCTCCAGCATTGGAATAAAAGTATCACAATTCATAGCATTATAAATTATTTTAAATACTTCCTCGCCTACTTGGTAATTTTTGAGTTCAAATTCAACCTTCTCAAGTTGTTTAGCAGCATCTTCTGCAATCCTTAATGATTCAATCTGTTTATCACACCATCAACTGTCACATATCCATTAGATTTAACACCTCACTTCCTCCATGGCAGGTTTCATTGTTTTAATATATGTGGATTATACTGTCCTTGATATTTATGACAATATGTAGGTTTGAGCTCAGTTAAGCCCATCCAGTAGGTCCAGCTCATAGCTAGAATGTGGAGGGACTTTCTCACATTTATGTCCACCATGTTCTGATTCTTAGAGTGGATCCTTGGGTTTGCACTCATCTTTTTATCGCAGGTAGTTTATATGTGAAGGTGTGTCTTCACCAGGCATCCTTGGAAGGTTCCCTGGAAGGATCTCCAGTGTTGAGTTTTTTAATTAATTTCAAGGCTAGGTCCTTTGAAGGCTACACAATTATTAGTTGCTAGTAACACCAGCAGAATCTCCTATTAGACCTTAGGTCTTTAGGATAATCTATTGGTGGAATAGCCATCACAAGACAAACTCTGTTTATCATAACAGGATAAATTTATAGTCTTAACTAGGGTAAAATCAACGTTATAATCAGAAAAAAGTCCCTTTATTTATAATCACCCTAACACTTTAATAAATCTAGGGAAAATAGAAACTAATTGGGAATATGGGAAATTGTCTAATCTTCTTGTAATGTGATTGTTGAGGTGACTTATCCTGACTATCTCATTCATATATTTAATTTGGTAATAGGGAATTGGTTGATGCTACAATAGTCAGAGTCAATAGTAATTTTTGGGCCTTCAGCCCAACAAGACTTCGATTGACCACATCATATATTAAAGTTGATAATTATTTTGGCCCCTCAGCCTGACAATGCATTGCTCAATAAACTATTGATTAAATTCAAATATGAGGTAAGTAAAATGGTAAGTCATTTGGTAACCCAAAGTCGAGTATTTAGGCACTTTGGGGAAAATCCTGAAACTTTACCAGGAGCATTGATTACAATTGTCATCATCTGTTAATATCAAGTTATCTTATTCCCATTAAGTCTAAGTTTTTTGGTCTACTATACCAATGGTATTCTGGTTTTCATTTTAGGTATGATCATCCAGAATGGCAGATCAGTATTAATTTTATTAGTTTTTCCATAGCACAGGTCTCTTATTTCCATATACCAGAGGCTCACTGAAACAAAATCAAAGGATAAAGTGAGATGGTGCTACTTTGAATATCACCATGTCCTATATTTTTACAGTTTAGTTAGAACCATACCATGCTAAGAAACTTTGTCTATGAATTTATTTAATAGATAGGAGAGCCTGTTATTATAAACATTATAAATACCATCATAATATGATTGTTTCTTTATTCTTCAAGCTGATAGGTAAGTGTTAACCCAAGAACAAAGTTTTGGTGCTGAGAAAATCAGTCTAATTGATCCAAGGTACATAGGGGTGCACAAAACCCAATATAGCATCTGGTACCTGAATACACTTGATGACATGCTATCAAGAAGCACCTCAGTTGGGTATATCCTCTGTTTTATGTGCAAGAAATTATATGTTTGGCCTCTTAACATCATTTAGTGACAGTTAAGGAGTATGGCACTAAAACCATTTCTATGGGGGCCTTTATGCCAACAGAATAGGATTTTATAGGGGGTCAAAATAGCCTTTAACATGTTATTGTTTTCATAAGCAAAACATATTTTAAGACTAGGATCATGAGGGCTGCATAATGTTTTTATTTTTATTTAACCAAGGCAAGCTGACCAGGGGACAGGAATTACCAATATGTGTGTGGAAATGGTGGGGGAGGGAAGAAAAGCAATGAATAGATATTATTGGGCACCCCGGGGTACACAGGTTACCCCTGTTGCCAGCTGGGACTGGCAGGTGTGTGGGGGAATGGTGCTCTATTCCAGGGGGGTTGCCCCCACTATAGAGCAGGTGTGAAGGAAGGGGTCCGTGTAAAGGAACCAGAGTGGGAACCATGAGTTTATGAATCTCTGCTGTCTTGGTCTTATATGCCCATAGAGCAAGGCTTGGAAATGCTCCAGTAAATGGACGTGGAACCTATTGACAACCTCATGGATGGTAGGGACTGTGCCCTTGAACGCATCCAAGGCAATAGTGTGGATCATCCACATTGCAATGGGTATCAGTAGGGTGTGCAGGGTGGATGGTATTGGGGATGAAAGTCAGATCACGTGGAGGCTCTTCAAGATAGAGAAATCCTGGCCATCTTGGATCTTGAGCTGGCGTGCAACTTCTCGCCATATGGCTTTGGATGGGGGCAGGTTTCTAGGCGCTGGTGTAGGGATCCCTCTCCTCCACATACTGTGCAGGTTGCATGGAGTGAGTGAGAGCGGTCTGCCGTTCTGTAAGTTCTTCTTAGGCAGCGCCAGGTGTTAGCCCTTACCCTCGGCTGTAGAAGTGGATGGTGCATCATCCTCCATATTGCCTTTAGTGTGGATAGGTCATAGGGGATATCCAAAGCGTCTAGGTAGTTGACTCTAGCAATGGATGGGGTCGATGTGAGTATATCTCTGTGGGGGTGGTCTTCTGGCTTTCATAACGCAAAGTTGGGTCTGGGTCATCCCCTTCCCTGCACTGTACCAGTGGTAGCGATGGCCCACCCCATGCGGCAAATGGTTCAGAGGTGGCACTTAAAGTGAGGGGGGTTCTGTGTGGGCCCATTGTGTTTGGGCGGCTGGCGAGGTACATTAGTAGGCTGGAAGGATGGTGCGGGTTGGGTATTTTGAGTGCCTGCACGAAGTTGGCCCTCGCTGCCCTGGACCAGTGCTGTTGCGGGGGGTACAGGGTTAGCACTTCCTCTATCCAGGTTCCTAGGATGCGGTTGGCGTGGTGCTCAAAATCTTTCAGGTCCATGCCCCCGCTGGATCATGGGCCATACAGCGTCTCAACCCAGATTGGTGGGCGGGATCCAGTCCACAGCCAACCCTGGATAAGCGCATGATTTGACGTTATAAAGATGGAGGAGAAGGGGATTGCATGTTTGGGGAACCACAGCATTGGGAGGATGAGCGAGTTAGCAATGGCCACTCGCACCATTAACCTGGGGGATCTACCCTTGAGGGAGGCAATTCTGTTGTATATCCATTGTAGCAGGTTATTTTCAATCATCTCGCTTGCATACCCCCCTGTTTCCAACCATATCCCAAGGTGGCGGACAGGGGTGGTGGTGGGGGGTAATGCAAAGGGTAGAGCGAGCGAGTTTTTGCGTCTTGGGTTGTGTGTGGTGGGAAATGTGGTCCAGTTGGTGGTGTATTTGCCAAGGAGAATAATTTTGGTTTTCCATTTATTAAGCGATGTGCTGCTCACCATGGAGTATTCCTCTAGGGTGCGCTCCAGCTGTTGGGCATTGCTGTTGTCAGCTATACCTGTTACACAGTTGTCCACAAAGGCTAGTATCTTGACAGGGGGATGCCTGGCGCAGTTATGCCCCTGAGGCATGAGTCAGCAACGCGGAGAAGTGGGTCTAAGCTGAAGTTTTACAGTAGCGGGCTGAGGGGGTCCCCTTTCTTGAGCCCTCTGCGTGGGGTGATCCTGTCAGTCAGGCAACCAGGGCCACATACCACCATTGATGCGGATTCCGTGAGGAGCATTGCCCAGTTGATGAACCTGGGTGGGAGGTTGAAAGCATGTAGGCACTCTTTTAGGTATGGCCAGCTAACGCAGTCATACTCCTTCTCCTGGTTGAGGAATACCAGGGCACCCATCTCTTTGGACTAGTATAAATTGGTGAAGGAGTCTATGTTGGACCAGATGGAGCGCCCTAGTGTAAAACCAAATTGGTTGGGTGATAGAACTTTTAAGGCTAGTGCTCCCAGTCTGGTGGCTAGAATTTTTGTGAGTAGTTTAGTGTCAGTATTAGAGAGTGCTATTGGGCGCCAGTTGGCCAGGTCCAGTCTGTCACCCTTTTTGAATAGGGTAATGACATAGGAGTCCTGGCCTCCTGGGAGGAGACGGGTCTCCATCAAGCACTGGTTCATTGATGCTAGGAGGAGGGGGGCGATCTGTTTAAAGTATGTTTTGTAAAATTGTAGGGTATCCCATCAGGGCCTGGGCATTTCCTATGTGGTGCACCGCGGACTGTATCCAAAGCTCCTCCTGCATTATCAGATTTAGGAGACTATAGTCTGGCGGTGCCCTCTATATTCTGGCGGAGTGCAATTTTTTATTTTTTGGGTGTCAGGTGGTGTTTCATGGTAAAGTTCGGTGTAATAGATGTGGATTTCCACCTTAACCTCCATTGGGTCAGTTACCACAGGTCCGTCAGCTTTGCGGACCTGTGTGCACTGAGGCAGGTTGCCTCAGAAAGGTATTGCCATAAGAAGAACGCCGAGCAGGTCTCGCCTTCTCTTATGTGCTTACCTTTCCACAATACTTTGATTCTGTGTTGGTGTTTGTGGATGGGGCGTTGAGGCAGGCGGAAATTGCTGCCCATTTGTGCCCCCAGTTTGGGCTGTATCCAGTTTTTGGGGTGTTTAGTTCAAGGTTGTCGAGTTCCACCAAGGTGCATCTGATCATGGCAGTATCTGCAGTGTATTTGCATGAAGCAATATGGCGGCTCTTGTTTATTAGTTCAGATTTGAATTTTTTTAAGATTCAATGGGATCTGATGCAAAGGGGGTAGTGAATTTTGGGTTCAAAGCTTCATGCTCGACCCATTTGGAAATTTTGGGTATTTTTATATTCTTTGGGTATAGCTTCCTCCAGGGCGTCATCCGCGTTTGGTTCCTGGTTGGCGTGAACTGCACCAAAACTAGATGATGGTTGGAGAAATTAATTTTCTTTGTGGCGAAGTTAGTAATAAACGAGTGACAGAATTTTGGCACAAGGATGTAGTCAATGCGTCTCATTGAGATGAGAGTACCCTCACATATGTTGGGGCAGGTCATGTGGGGAGGAGTGGAGCCCCAGGGGGAGGATGTCATAGAGACCAAGGGATGCCTTCATCATGCAGAACTTGGAGTGTCCTGGTGGGTATCCCCTGGGGTTGGGCCATTGGTCCATAGTGGGATTGTCCCAACAGTTGAAATGCCCAACATGATAGTGTTTGGCGGGAGGTTGAGTGTCAGGATGGATTCAAGGAATTTTTTCTGCTCAGACATGGTGCACGGTGCATAGATACAGGCTATCAATAGTGTGGCCTCTTGGTTTGCAATCCTTGCAATTAGGATATGGCCATCTAAGTGCGATAAGGATTTGAGGATTTTTAATTTTTTGTTATTATTATGGATGACCACCCCACAGTGGGACATCCATATTGACTGGGACGGTGAGATCCTGGATGCCCAGGATCCCTCTTCTCCCTGTAGACAAAGGGTCTCTTGGATGGCCAAGATGTCTACTGGGGGTTTGTGCAGGAAGTCCAGTTTTTTGGCTCAGGATGCTTGAGCCCTGGCTACTGCAATGTTTAGTGTCCCTATTGACACTGAGGTGCTCGCGGCACCTCAGGAGCGGTTGGGTGAGCCTTCCAGCCCTAGTCCCCCACTCATTGCCTTGGACTTTCTCCATGTGATTGGGCCAGTCCATTCCAAGGCTTCCAGCTCCTTACCTTGAGATGATTTCATGCGGATATTGTTAGAATTGGAGATTATATTAAGCTTTTCTGCACATGATTTTGGTTGGTTCAAGTTGGTGCTCTGATTGGCTCCCGATGTTTCAGGGTTTGATTTTGGTGCTCTGGGCCCTGTTGGCACATCCATAGTGGATTTGTAATGTCCCGGTAGGTTTATTTGATTGGGGTCATGTGGTGATTCTGTCTGCTTGAGAAATTTTTCTATATGGGTTGTCCAATCTGACTGTTTGGATCAGATTCTATTCCCCATGGTTGCTCTGGCTTGGGAATTAGTTTCTGATTGGCTGGTTCAGCCAATTTCCTCTTTGTCCATCTGGATTTGGTTCAGGTCAATGGAGGAGGTCACAAGAGATGCAGCCTTGGCTGCTGCCCGCTTGCAGGCCTTCTGTACCTGTTTGCATATTTTGGGTGAGAATGGGTCAATGAGGACGTAGTGTCCGTCCTCTCCCCAGTGGAAAGCGTGGTTGGCGTCGACCATTCTTCTAAAGGACTCCTCATCTTTGTCCATGCCATCATTGCAAAAGTCCAGGGCCATGATGCCCTCCTTCATGGGGCATGCATGCTCCTTGTACCCCAGTGCAGTACAATGGTTGCAGATGGGTGGTACACATTCCGGTGTGACATGGAAAGGTTTTGACACTCTCCCATCTGGGAGGTAGAATACCACGGTGCATGGGATTTTTGTTAAATTTGCAGTTACATCAGGGACCAGGTCAATCACAGCAATTGCCTTTCCTGTGCATAGGTTTGGCATCAGGTGGAAGCACTGTAGTTCAAGTTGTCTTATTTCTCCATAGCTTTGGAGGCCAAATTGGAGTTCATCTTCAATTAGCTTATGGGGGAGGTTGGCGGGAATTGAGTCAAAAAAGATGAACAAAGTGTTTTCTTAGTTCCATCTGGTGCATGCATTGCACACAATCCTGTTTGCCCTCAGGGAGGGCTATTTTGATACAGACTTTTGCTGTGGCATCTACATCCTCTTTGGTCTCAAAACTCATATTGATCCAGCTGCAGTAGATGGTGTGGGTGGTAACATATACTGTGTGGGGAAAGAGGGAGGCCTGTGCCTCACCTACCTTCTCCCACAGAGTTGGGGAATCAACCCCTAAGAAAAGTCAGAGCCCATGTTCCACTTTTGATAGGGGCTACAAATATTTTATCTCCATGTATTGGTTTTGTTTTGTTGTAAATTCCACAAACCCGGGCAGTGTTTGGGTTTGGGGTTTCTTGGCAGCATTGGCTCCTGGTCCCTCTCCAGGGCATTTTTGACCTTTGGGTGCACCATTTTGGCCATTGCCTGATATGACTTTTACCCAGTTTTATTGGGTTTTATTAAATTTGCTCATCTCACCTGTGTGAATATCAGTATCTATCTGCTCGAATAGAATCTTGGTAACTGAAGTTATTGTTATGGGAAAGAAAAGCTTTTAGGGCTGCATAATGTTGTTAGAAGATAATACTATAGTTGAGGTTGCAGGAAATAGAGTTCTATAGTGGGAGCAAGGGAGCATGACCACACTCTTAAATGAGGAGGTACTGGTGCATATCCAATTGAAATATAGAAATTATAAAAGCTCTTCTGGGTTTCAAAAATAGTATGGACTGAATTTGGATAAATACCTAACTTCATAATATAAAGTCCAAACTTTTTAAATCCAGGACACAAAAAAAGTTTGGGATAAGATAAAAATCAAATACTTTATTTTCTATCTAGAGATATATTTATAATAATTTTTTTTATAATACTTTTGTAGCTTGTGGGATCCGTCAATGGATGCCACAAATAATATATTAAAGTGAGATATCTGCTTTTTAATAAAGTATGAAATAACACTTAATAAAGTTTTTTTATATTTTTTATTATTTTGGCAGGGCAAAATCAGGAAGGGTCCCTTTCTCAATACTAGTTTTTCCTATTTAAACTAGTTTGACTTTTGAGACCAGGGGTATTTGAGGCAAAAGATAGCAAAGCTCAGTTATCTAAATTAGGGAATATAGGCTTTTGGCCTATCAGATCAAAGATAAAAAATTTTTGGAGGCAAAACCAACCCATGCGGTAACGATTTGATGAATTATATCCAATTATCAGCGAGTAAAATCTTTTCACCTTGGTGGTGGTCAGACTTGTGTGGTAATGATTGGCTAATTCTTACCCTATCATTATTGAGTAAAATCTTTGCACCTCGGCAGTGGTTAGACTCAGTTGGTAATGATTGGGTAATTTGGTGGTGGTTGGACCCAGATGGTAATGATGGCTAATTCTTACCCTATCATTATCAAGTAAAATCTTTGTACCTTGGCAGTGGTTAGACTCAGATGGTAATGATTGGTTAACTCACCCAATCATTGATGGGTAAGATCTTCTCACCTTGCGGAGGTTCAGATCCATGCA
This sequence comes from Massospora cicadina, assembly GCA_022478985.1. Taxonomy (NCBI): domain Eukaryota; kingdom Fungi; phylum Entomophthoromycota; class Entomophthoromycetes; order Entomophthorales; family Entomophthoraceae; genus Massospora; species Massospora cicadina. Next base: position 111,764 of record JAKSZP010013414.1, read on the forward strand.
ATATTGAACTCCTCAAATTTGACCAAGCAGTCGGAGTAATCCTATTGTTAGTATTTATTTTTTTAAGCCAATTTTTATGATAAATCATATTTTTCCGGTGGTTAGGATTCCACTAAGAATCTGCTAAGGTCTTTTCCCCATGGGTACTCATATCATTGAAATCCCCATTATTATTTGATGATTGGGCAGGAGATGGGCCAATCATAATTGCAGATTCAAGAGCATTATTACTTCCAACATTCTTTTTCTTAAGTTGAGAAAGAGAATGTCTGACATAGCTACCTGTATAATATTTTTAGTAATATTACACAAATGCATAGCATACTTATAATAATATGTTCATTTAAAGAGATATTTATGATTGTTGCACAAACAAAAGGTGTTTTGTGTACCCTTTTATAGTAATAAAGCTAGACAAAGAGAAAAATCAAACAATAATGAAGAATAAAAATAATGGATTGATGCTATGCCAGAAAAGTAAATTAACTTATTTGGAATGGTAATAAGACTGAGTTTAGAAAAATTCCAATCATGACTTGAGCTAAATTTGCTTATCAAATCAATTTTTGGATTTAGCGTACTTGCTATTGCTTTTCGACTATTTCCATGATTTGAAATGGTTCAAACCTAAAGCCACAATGTTTTAAAATCCAGACTTAGGCACTTTAGATACTTCGGTCCTATAGCTTTAACTTTTACTATTCGAGGCAGAATAGCAGTAACAACCTGAAATCATAAATTGTGTTATTATGCCTTTTGTGTTAAAGGCGATAAATTCATTTTTTTACTTTTAGCTATTGAATGAGTTTTAATAAGTGACACTTTTAAAAGAACATTAAATGTCGTCTCCTAACGGGCTTGCTAAATTGAGAGGTATTTTTAATCTTTTGTCGATTAACTAGTTGGTATGGTTACAGCTCTAACCTTAAGCGATGATCCTTTTCTTCCAAATATTTTACAAACGTTGTTTAACTCTGAAAGCCTACAGAAAAACTTAAACTTTGCGCATTCATTAAAGCTGCCACAATCCACAAATCCTTTTAGAAGTCGAGAGAAAGTTCAACGCTTAAAAAAGAACATCACGAGGGAAGCAGATTGCTTTATCGAAGATTTGGTATTTGAAAAGGAAGACCATGTCTATGTTGAAGAGTATCTATCTCTTGGCTTTTCCTCAAATTTGATTAACCTTTCTTTTATTGGAGTTCGTATTTTACTTTCAGATATCGAAGTTATCAGTAATCTCCTTAAACGACAAGGTTGTAAGCTCAAAAATTTGCTTTTTTCTACGAACAACTTTAGCTCTAAAGCTGTCGAATATTTGTGTCCTGGTCTTGCAAGAAACAAAAGTTTGTTGTCTTTGGCTTTAGATCATAATGGTCTGACGAACAAGGATATTTATCACCTGAAAGATGCCTTCCTTACACGTCGTTTACACACCCCCGCTTTGGAGCTTTTATCTTTATCTAACAACGATATCGATGATGCTGGAATTGAATCTTTAAGTCGTGCCCTTAAGTATCTTAAGGTGCGTCGTTTAGATTTAAGCTGCAACAATCTTTCTCGGTACAGCATTTACTACTTAAAGGATGTTGGTTTAAACTTATTACATATTGACTTAAGCTATAACCTAAAGCTTGGCATTTGTGGCTTTGTCGGTCTCGTGGATATTTATCAAATTAGTACCACGCTGTCGTGGATAAATTTGAGTGGATTGAGTTTAGGTGGCGACTTAATTGTTGAGCTATTAGCACATTTGAAATCTCACCAATGCAGGATTGAACGATTAGGACTATCTGATAATCAGCTCGATGATAAATTTGGGGTTGAGCTTGCAGTTGCTTTAGCCATTAACACCAGTCTTGTGGAACTTGATCTCAGTAGGAATTTGTTTACTAATGTATGTATTCGTCACCTTGCACTTTGCCTTCAATTCAACCGGCATCTTGTCTCTCTTCATCTGAATCAAATATCGGAGGACATCGCCCCTTCTACAGCATTGGTGTTGATAAGAGCAATTCGAACATCTATGCGCATCACTACCCTTTCAATCGACTTGTCCCAAGAAGATTTGGCTCAAAGACTTAAGAAAAGTCTTGCTTTTAACAGGAAGCTTTATGAAAGGGTTGCCAGTGATGCTTTTCGGTTTTTGGGTTTGTCTAGACTGTTACTTCACTCTCTTCCTTCCCAAGATTTACAACCCGTTAACGTTGGTGATCTCCCATTTGAATTGATTTTCCTTATTTTGAAGTATATCGTAGTTCTGCGACCGCCTTCTTTGCTTAGTTACACTCAGGTTGAAGCTATAGTAGAATATGCCATTCAAAAACCACCTGTAAGCTGGGGCTTTGAATCTAAACTTAGCTTATCCCATTGTGACCCTCGGGAATTGTTTTTATGTAAGGTGGGTTGTCTAAGGCCTAACCGTCAGTTGGCACTTTCAATGAAGCAACTACTCGTAGTTTAAAGAACTGGCTTCAACTTTATGCCATTGCATTTTACTGAACGTATAAATATAACACACTATCTGCATTTTTGTATGATTTTCCAAATAAATCAGTATCGGCTTTTTTAATTTTTAGATAGGGAAGGAAAGAGTTTTGAGGTAATTTGTTCATTGCTTTTAAACTCAAAAGTTTACAAAATTTTTTGGTATAGCAAGTTTAGCAAAAGTCTTTACATTGATTTTACTAGAATTTTTCTAATTTAATGAAAAACCTTGCTATTATTACCTTTGTTAATTGATATGCCTGAAAAAAGGTAGTTGCTTCCATAATTATAGCTTTAATATTGGTTTTGGCATCATAACAATTAAGCTTAAGCTTACAAAAATATAAACAAAGAGTTAGTTGTAGCAGGTAAAGCAATTTATAATCATCTCAAATATCTGCTCCATTTTTTAGACTATTGGTAATATAATTTTGCAAAAAAAACCTAGCAACCCAAACCATGTTTAACTAGCTTAAAAATACATCAATTAAGTTTCTAAATAAATAAATACGTGCAAACAATTTTTAGCTAAAATAAATTTAAGCTTTTTTGCAATTTTTTAGTTATCTATATTAAAGATTTTTTAACAATCTACTATCATAAAATGCTTTATTTCATTCGTACAATACTTATTATCTTAGCAAAATTTTAAAGAATAACTTGAAAAGCAAATTCTGAAAGTTGCTGAATTAAATTCTTAGGACCAAAATGACAAGGAGGTTTTACATTCATGTGTGTTGGATTTAGTTCACAGATGTATGTCATAAATAAGTTAAGAAATAGCCATGTAAATGACCTGAGCACTAATATAAATCTTGATATGATTCTGCAAGACAGCGCTCTACAACTGCAACCTACAGATAACCCATTAAGGTGGTAGCAAAAATGCTCAGCAGTAGAAGGTAACTTTGACTTCATGACAGGGTGTAGTGTGAGGTTATAGTTTGAATAAGATCGCTGTAATTGTTCATCTTACTAATAAAGAAAAAACATCACATAATGAAAAAGGCCCAAACAAAGAAGCAAGCTATACACAAATTATATATTTTGACTAATGGCGTTATAATAATGAGGCACTACCTAGCTGCCACTATGCCCCATCTTCATCTATTGACTAACAATAATGATTCAATTTCAACAGGTAATTTTGATAATGTTTTTTTTAGTACTAGATGGTCTTTGATAATGTTTTTAAAGATATATAGTAGGAAGACATAAGAAGAGTTATAATAATCAACTAGACTAGACAATGTAAAAGTGACCAAGTTTAAGGTATATATATATGGGAATGATAATTAAATGTCCACAGTTTATTTATAGACTAACTTATGATAGATTTTGTGCTCTAATTAAGTATTATGATAATATAAGATAAACTGAATTATGAGCTTATTGTAATTATATAAAGATTATCAATTGAGAAAGTATATTTAGAAATAACATATTGATCTATTAAAGTGTTAGATACTCTAAGCTTAAAAGTTTTTTTCTATACCTATAACTAAGAGTTTACCCTCAAAATGACCAGCAAGTTTTAATAAAAAACTTGGTGTTATCCTCACTTTATAACCTCTCATTGGACCAAAGGTTATTGATGTGCACTAACTTTTTATAGACCTGTACAAATTGATATATGAATACAGCTAGTACATTTATGAATGGCATTATATTTAAATTTATTTTGATGGCTATTGGGTTACTTTCACCTTTAAATTTAATCATACTAGTTAAAACCTGTTACTATATAGTAACCCAAAATTTTCTTCTTTTTGTTCAAAATTTTATCTAATGGATGAGTTAAACTCAATTATTACAAAGTGGTTCTGTTTAACTGGATATTATTATAAAAAGATTTTTTACTCTTTTCTATAAATGGTACAATTATAGGTATATTGGCTAGAAGGATGATGTGATGTTAAAGTTAAACAAAAAAGCAGCTAAACAAAAATGACTAATAGTAATCCATAAGAGAGTGTTCAACACTGACAAACTTAAATAATAAATCTAGTAAATTTTTACTTGGGTGGTATAAGGACAGAACCCCGTTAAATTTAGAAGTCAGTTAAAGTGCAAGGTTTTATGAACATACTATTTGGTTGCAAGTAAAATAAATGAAGCAATCTCAAAAGCTATGTGTAAAATAATAAAATTTAGCTGTAGTAACATAAA